>CALYLW010002092.1:0-69412 GCA_944989445.1 Ampullaceana balthica
CACAATCATGGGACAAGTTGTCTATACGTGTGTACACCTGACACAATCATGGGACAAGTTGTCTATACGTGTGTACACCTGACACAATCATGGGACAAGTTGTCTATACGTGTGTACACCTGACACAATCATGGGACAAGTTGTCTATACGTGTGTACACCTGACACAATCATGGGACAAGTTGTCTATACGTGTGTACACCTGACACAATCATGGGACAAGTTGTCTATACGTGTGTACACCTGACACAATCATGGGACAAGTTGTCTATACGTGTGTACACCTGACACAATCATGGGACAAGTTGTCTATACGTGTGTACACCTGACACAATCATGGGACAAGTTGTCTATACGTGTGTACACCTGACACAATCATGGGACAAGTTGTCTATACGTGTGTACACCTGACACAATCATGGGACAAGTTGTCTATACGTGTGTACACCTGACACAATCATGGGACAAGTTGTCTATACGTGTGTACACCTGACACAATCATGGGACAAGTTGTCTATACGTGTGTACACCTGACACAATCATGGGACAAGTTGTCTATACGTGTGTACACCTGACACAATCATGGGACAAGTTGTCTATACGTGTGTACACCTGACACAATCATGGGACAAGTTGTCTATACGTGTGTACACCTGACACAATCATGGGACAAGTTGTCTATACGTGTGTACACCTGACACAATCATGGGACAAGTTGTCTATACGTGTGTACACCTGACACAATCATGGGACAAGTTGTCTATACGTGTGTACACCTGACACAATCATGGGACAAGTTGTCTATACGTGTGTACACCTGACACAATCATGGGACAAGTTGTCTATACGTGTGTACACCTGACACAATCATGGGACAAGTTGTCTATACGTGTGTACACCTGACACAATCATAGGACAAGTTGTCTATACGTGTGTACACCTGACACAATCATAGGGACAAGTTGTCTATACGTGTGTACACCTGACACAATCATAGGGACAAGTTGTCTATACGTGTGTACACCTGACACAATCATAGGACAAGTTGTCTATACGTGTGTACACCTGACACAATCATGGGACAAGTTGTCTATACGTGTGTACACCTGACACAATCATGGGACAAGTTGTCTATACGTGTGTACACCTGACACAATCATAGGACAAGTTGTCTATACGTGTGTACACCTGACACAATCATGGGACAAGTTGTCTATACGTGTGTACACCTGACACAATCATAGGACAAGTTGTCTATACGTGTGTACACCTGACACAATCATAGGACAAGTTGTCTATACGTGTGTACACCTGACACAATCATGGGACAAGTTGTCTATACGTGTGTACACCTGACACAATCATAGGACAAGTTGTCTATACGTGTGTACACCTGACACAATCATGGGACAAGTTGTCTATACGTGTGTACACCTGACACAATCATAGGACAAGTTGTCTATACGTGTGTACACCTGACACAATCATAGGACAAGTTGTCTATACGTGTGTACACCTGACACAATCATGGGACAAGTTGTCTATACGTGTGTACACCTGACACAATCATAGGACAAGTTGTCTATACGTGTGTACACCTGACACAATCATAGGACAAGTTGTCTATACGTGAGTACACCTGACACAATGATAGGACAATTTGTCTATACGTGAGTACACCTGACAATCATAGGACACGTTGTCTATACGTGTGTACACCTGACACAATCATAGGACAAGTTGTCTATACGTGTGTACACCTGTAACAATCATAGGACAAGTTGTCTATACGTGTGTACACCTGACACAATCATAGGACAAGTTGTCTATACGTGTGTACACCTGACACAATCATAGGACAAGTTGTCTATACGTGTGTACACCTGACACAATCATGGGACAAGTTGTCTATACGTGTGTACACCTGACACAATCATAGGACAAGTTGTCTATACGTGTGTACACCTGACACAATCATGGGACAAGTTGTCTATACGTGTGTACACCTGACACAATCATAGGACAAGTTGTCTATACGTGTGTACACCTGACACAATCATGGGACAAGTTGTCTATACGTGTGTACACCTGACACAATCATGGGACAAGTTGTCTATACGTGTGTACACCTGACACAATCACAGAAATGAATGCTCAACAAATCTCAAAGCTCAAGCCGTTGTTTCATCTTAATACTTCATTAGCAACTTATAACCGAAAACTCTTAAAAGTATCGGTTACGAAACAATAATGGAAAGGAAGAATGAATGAAAACGCATCATTGTCTCAACAATACAGTAAAAAAAGTATTCTTTAAAAAAGTCAGTTGTTACATCGATTTAACAAAAACTTTCTGTTCTACCAAAGTAAAATCAACAATTAACAATGACGTCATGTAGACTCACCTCTTATCATATTCTCGGTGTTATGTTTCCTTGCAACGTTCAAAACTTGTTGATACCAGGACTGTCCCCCTTGTCCTATGGTTGACCGTTGCTGGTCACAAATGACAGAGGAAAGGGAATGCCAGGCATCTAACAGGAACACAGCTTTCAAATCTACAGGACAGCTAGTGTTGGCCAACACAGTTTCCTAATCTTATCCTGCGTGTTCAGCAACAGATACCTGTAAACTATTTTGCAGTGTGTTGGATCATCGATTTTTTAAGGGGATTCCCCTTACGTCATGACCGTCATGCGGCTTTTCCAGTTTACGTGGTTGAATTTACTCGAAGGTACATGGCCTACATAACAACAGTTGTTAGACGGCTTAAGCCAGTGTTGTCCAACCGAAAATCGTTCACTGCACACTAAACTGGTAAAAAAATTTGCGCGGCACATCTCACAATAATAAAAAACAAGAAATCAGTGTTTATTCAAAAGATGTTTCATAATTAATGAGATACTTGAGCGTTTTCTTTGGAGCAGATGAGCACAAAACGCGGCTCATTGCTGGATAAGCAAACTCTCTGCAGTCTTTCACGTTTGACGTATGCGAGCAGTTGCGCCTTTCCGCTGTGTCAGTACTTTCATCGATTTGCATTGCCCAGAGCTTTTGGATGTCGTCGGCTTCACGCAAAATTGCTCTTTAATTTGATTGTCCAAATCTGTCGAAATGTCAACAATCCGACGTCCCATCGTCTGGTGAGACAGTGGAATCTTATTTATTTTTTCAACAGCGTCGGGTCCCAACTCCATAGTCTCAACTGCGATTCGTAAAGACGGCAATATGATTGTCTCAGCGTCCAAATGAGATTTCTTTTGTTTGACCAAAAGATTCGCAAATTTTATAGCTTGCTAACTGAGCTTTGACAGGAATTGAGGGAAAATTTCTTCATTATTTTTTATTGCTGCTCTAAGTTGGACCGAATGGATGCGAAATAACTTTTCGGCTTGTCTTTCAATCCTGGATGATTTGAGTTCAGATGCCGCTTCAGTTTACTGGGGTTCATGGACTCGTTGGACAATGCCATGTTACAATTAAGACAAAACGGAAGAGAAGGATCATTTGCACATTGTATGAAACCATACTCAAGATATTCCTCGTGATATTTCCGTTTGGTAACATTCTTCTTGGATTTCGCAGCTCTCTCTCCATTTTGATGCTCGCTGGAATCCTTCTGGCTTCTCTTCAAAAAATTATCCATAGCCGTCTGTAATTAAAAGTTTTTAAAAAAGTGAACAGCAGGAAAGGGTTTTTATTTACTTACAACAGATATTTATTCCCAATGGAGGAGAGAAATTTTGTAGCTTTCAAGAGATTCTCACAACCAGAACAATACAAACATGAAACGTTTTTATTCAATTCTTTTTCGGTTAAGGATATTTTTTTTCAAAACTTGAAGGTTCGAAAAGCCTAGCAATTTATGGTATTTTTGAAATCTTTCGCGGCACACTAAAATTTTCTCGCGGCACACTAGTGTGCCGCGGCACACCGGTTGGACAACACTGGCTTAAGCCGTGATTCATAATAACAGTTGTTAGACGGCTTAAGCAGTGATTCATTACCAGAGGCGTCCCTAGCGTTGGTGTCATCCATTCGGTTTACTCATGGTGTCACCTCCTTACGACTACCCCATAGACCTCCTCCAAGACTACCAGTGTAAAATAAAGGGAACATACAAAATGTTACATTTTGGTGTCACTCCTTGTGAGGGTGTCACCCGGTGCGGTCTGCACCCTCCCCCCCTAGTAACGACTCTGGCAAGCGACAAAGAAATAAGTGCCATTAGTAGCAAACGATAAAGATCTTTCACAAATAATATTTTTGTAAAAACATTCACAAACAATTACTGTTATAAAAAATTCACAAATAATAACTGTTATACAAGCATTCACAAATAATAACTTTTATTTTTAAAAAATTAAAAATCAATTATTTTTTTTAAAAATATGTGAATATTAATGTTAAGAATTTTGGTTGCTCAATTAATTAAATTATTTATCAACACAACTCCCCTAATTTCCTGAATGCGGGAAAATCTATTCTAGTATCTAATGATCCCGGGTTGAGCAACACTACATTCCCATGTATTCATGCTAGGCCAAAACACGGTACATGAGAAAGACTGCTTTAAATTTTTTGATTGTATTCAAATTAGAAACACTGCATTCAACTCGTTAATTCTATTCTCTTTCAGGAGACTTAACTCTAATTCAATCATTCAACTCGTTCATTCTATTCCCTTTCAGGAGACTTTACTCTTTTTCAATCATTTCGGAATTATTTTTTTATTTGCGACTTGTCACTAAACACTTCACCAGGAACTGATGTGCAACTGGAGTCTTTTGACTTCTAGAAATAGCCACAACAAACGTTAGCCTAATCGTTAACATAAGTAAAAAAAAACCTATCAGTCACATTCTCTTAACTGTGTAGATAACCTTGAAGCCAAGACATTATCATCAATTACGAGGTCAGAGGTCAACCTTCCAAACACAAAAGTCATACAATGTTTTAGAGTGTAGTTTAAAGTAGCTCCAATTAAAGCTATTCTCAAAATAGAAAACTACAAAGCAGCTTTCTGAAGATAAAATTGTATAACAGATGATAATTGAAAATAGTCATACTACACTTTCTTTTGAACTCCACTGGACAAGGAGACATTATTAATAATAATAATAATAATAATAATAACCGCCTTTTCAGATCATGGCGGCCTATGGGGCAAGTGAAGTAGCGTTCACAAGTTTCATTGAGCCACCATAACGAGCAAGGGATTGTGTGGCTAGCACAATGCCCCGGGGGGGGGGTCCTTGCCAGCACCGAGGCTCGAACCCGTGACTCTTTTTGCCTCGGTTTGACAGTCCAGCGCGCTACCGCTAGAGACATTATTACCAGCCTTTTTCTGAAATCTTTAAAATTTACAATAAAAAATTTATTTTAAAAAAAACTATTTTTTAAATTTCTATTACAAGACGGAATTTTAGAAGTATTTTTAAATCTCAATATATTTTAATGACTTACAAATTTTTTTAATGAAACATTATTTTAAAAGATAATTTTAAAAAATAAATAAATATAGATCTATCTTCCATGAAAATAAACTAATCTTTTTAAAGTAAATAAAAACCACGAAAAGGTTAATTAAATGCCAATATTAGTCGGTATTTAGGAAGTTACAATATAACAATATTGCAATGTTCTTCTTTACATAAAATCAAAATTTATATGAATCTTTTCGACATATGAAAACACTGAGCTAAATAAAAAATCATAATTTTATATCTTAAATTTTATGGTATCAAAATGTGTACAATACAAAAAAAAATTCAAAACTGACAATAAATTTAAAAACTAATTTTGTAAACAGAACTTGGTCAAGAAGGATAGATGATTTACTTCACACAGACAAGAAGTGCTTCGATTGGCCACTCAGAAAAGAAGTGCTTCGATTGGCCACTCAGAAAAGAAGTGCTTCGATTGACCACTCAGAAAAGAAGTGCTTCGATTGACCACTCAGAAAAGAAGTGCTTCGATTGACCACTCAGGATAGAAGTGTTTCCGTTTAGGCTACGTGGAAGGAATAAGTGAACAAGGTCATGGTCTTTTTCGCGCCATATTTGCTAATAACATATTTTATTCAAATGGAAATACAATTTTAATTAACACACCAGCTGTCAGCAATGATTATTTTGAAATGAATAAGACAATTAAATAGTCAACCAACAGTCAAAAGTCTACTATCCAGAGAAACATTTGATATAAAATGTTTTTAAAATCATGGATAAATATTTTTAGTTGCGCTTAGAAATAAATTCAAACTTATTTCTCACCCAGTATCAATATATTTAATTCACCACAGAGAAAATGTGCAAACGTGCATGACGAATGACCATCGCTGGGGTCGACCAATCAGTTTATGGTCTCGAGACAAACAATGGTTCTTGCGTTTACTTGCGTTGTTCCTTCCCAGAATAACATGCGATTCGTGGTGTAGTGGTAATCACGTCTGCCTTACACGCGGAAGATCCTGGGTTCAAGCCCCAGCTAAAACGTTATTTTTCAATTTTGTTTTAAATGTGTGTTTGTGCTGGTCTTTTCCCCCTTATTGCGAGCATGGCTGACTCTCGCCAGGGTAGGCCAATCACAGTTTATGGTTGGCAAGCTAGGGTGGTGGGCAGGTAGATAACCGCTTTGCGAATGTATCGAGACCAACAATGCGTCAGTGGTCCGTCCCCCCAACGATGTTCACTCGTGTTGTTTTGATTTCTTCATGATGTAGTTGATGTCCGTTCTTTCTCCCCTTTCTTTGCACTATCCATGCGCAAGTCTGTGGCGTATGCTACGCCGCGGTAATCTAGTTTCAAATATTATAGTTAGATGAGAAACACTATCTTGAACACAAAGTTAAAATATTTTAGATACGTAATAGGCCTTGTCATAATTTGGCGGAAATCTATTAATAGAAATAGTGGGGTCTTTTTTAGGGACGGATTTCATTATGTAGATAAGGGGCGCGATGGTCTAAGTGGTAGCGCACTGGACTATCGATCCGAGGCAGATCCCGAATTGCGGGTTCGAGCCCAGGTACTGGCAAGGCCACAGGGGCATTGTGCTGGCCACACATTCCCCTGCTCGTTAGTGGTGGCTAAAAACTTGTGAACGCTACATCACTTGTCCCATAGTCCGTGACGTCATGGACTGGAGAGGGGGTCATTTCAATATGTAAATGTAGGTATATCTGTTCATTTTTCTTTAATTTAAGACAGCTTAGGGGCCGTCCATAAAGTACGTCACACTATTTTTGACCATTGTAACGCCCCCCTGTCCCAAACTGTCACAAATCTTGGAATCCCCCCCCCCTCCTAAAGTACGTCACACTTTCGAACAAAAATTGTTATTGTTATTAACAAAATAATTAAAATTTAATATAAAACACCATGACGTCACAAATGGCCGGACCCCACTCCCCCTGTCACAAAGTGTCACACTTTCTTGTCACTGGATCCTGACGTACTTTATGGACGGCCCCTTATTGGACTTAAGCATGAAAAAAAACAGTTTCGTAATTTTACTATGCTAACAATTTACTGAACTTATTGATTCGACTTTGTTGATGCTTCAAAACATTTTCCCGCTAAAATGTGATCTAAAAATAGAACAATACTCGATGAGTTATGACGTTTTCCGGTTTTATAAATGACAAACCCTGTAGGCCATATCATGACAAGACCTATTGAGAATAATAAAACAAACCCGTAAAAACAAAGTTTTTGACTATAAATCCCTCATATATGAGACATAACTAACAGTATTGATTATTTTCAAACGCTACAAACATTTACTGACTGAATCTGTCTTAACTCAACATTGCTTCATAACCCTGGGTGGGGGGGGCGGGTGGGGTGGGTGGGGGGAGAGGGGAAAAGTCTGGTCTTCGATCGCTTGACCGAGCTCAGCGTGACACGTAAAATGTAAACAAAAGCACGCCGGTGCTTCGATGGGTCGCCTCAACGCGTCAACTCAAACTTTCACGTGGAAAAAAAACAATAACAAACAGTGAGTTTGAATTACATACGTTATATAAGGATAAACTAAAAATGCATTAATTTAATTACGGTACGTTCGATCGATCTGAAATTTTGATACGATGCATTGTTAGGTGACACGGGTCCGTGTGCCAAATTTCAGCCCGATCGCATCACGGGAAGTGGGTCACTTTCGACTTTTGTTTTTCCGCCCGCCCAAGACAGACAGACAGAGATGACCGGCGGTGAAGTTAATATAAGGGATTTAAAAAGTAAAGATATTTTAAATAAAGTTATCACAAATAAACGAACCACAAAAATGTGAATATTAAACTAAAATGATTTTTTACATCTCATATATGCATTCTAATTACAACGACAAAATCTAGATTTAAACAGGGGCGTCACAAGGGGAACCACATCGGGTGACACCATCCCAAGTGGTGACACAAAAACATAAAATTCTGTATGTTCCCGTTATTTGGCACTGGCAGACTCGGAGGAGGTCTTTGGGGTAAGTCTTGGGGGGATGACTCCATGAGCCACCGCACCGGGTGGCACCAACCCTAGTGACGCCTCTGAATTTAAATATTAAACTAAAACTAAAACGATTTGTTAAAACTCTTTTATGCAATCATATTACAACAAAATCTAGATTTAAATATTAAATTAAATAATTTATTAATGTATGCATTCTGTTTACAACAACAAAATCTAGACTAAAATATTAAATTAAATTATTTCTTAAAACTCATTTATGCAATCTGGCTACCACAACAAAATCTAGATTTAAATATTTCTCTGAATTTTCTGTTCATTGTAAACAAAATAACGAAAGACAAACAATAGTTTATGTTGAAGAATATTCCCAGAACTTTCATGATCATAGATTCGAAGCCGGGTCTCACTCGTCCATTGAAACGATAGACAACATAAAATACCGTGTAAGGGAACAGAACCAGGAACAAAATAGCCACACATAACATCATCGTCCTTTTGGGTCAATCTTATTTCATATACACTGTTCGTCTTGATTTCCGGAGATCTCGCCAGGGGATTCCTGCAGCGCCTGGAAATGTTGATTATGATGGTAATAAATGCTGCAAGCATGAGGAGGAATGGCAGGATGGCATTTGTCATCGCTGAGGAGAACTTCAGATGGTTATGAAAAGGCGACAACAAATAAATATCAAATGAATGGCAATGGTGTATTGGCTGATGGAGCCGATGGCTCCTGAGCCAATCGACTCTACAGGTGAACAGCAAATGTGAGCCAACACCAACCCAGAGAACGAGAAGGGCTATTTGAGCCAAACTCAAGCTTAAATGAGTCAGCAGACAACTAATCTTTCGTGGAAGTGTCACGGTGACCCAGCGCCCCGTCACCAGAAGTACCACACTGTAGACGGTGGAGTTCCTCGTCATGGCGTGGACAAACTCGCCAATCTCGAAGTAGTAAATTCCTATCAGATTTGTGAAGAAAACGTCGTGAAACATCAGCAGATTCTCTCACTGATGGAGTGATTCTACTACAGCGAAGGCGATATTTGACATGGACAGAGCAACTAAAATGCTTTTATTGAGTTCCTTATAACTCCGATTTAAAGCGATTACTGTGCTAAATGTGTTCGTGGCCACAGCAATGAAACCAAACGTAATGCTCAAATAAGAAAGGACGTTTTTGAAGTCAAGTGAATTGAGAAAATGTTCCAGCACTGGTGCGCCAAACCCGGGGACTGTGGGTGGTGTAATTGGGTCATTCCATGGTGGTAAAATAGAGACGGTCTTCTGGTGTAGCCGGGTGGCCATTGGGAAATGCCTCGAGTGGTTTCTTCCGCAAAGATTCTATCAAACATTGTTGTTTTAAAAGTGCCCGTTCCCATCTTACCTCGTTCATAATCGGTGATGAGTAAGTTAGTTCTTCCCACACGGTTGTTGTTAAAGTCACGTTGAGTCAAGCTGCTAATGTTAAAGTCATCTATAGTCATGCTGCTGACGTCACAACATCTAGTACGGTTGCAACTGATTACAATCGGTTCCTGTCTGAATAATCAAAAGTCAGTTGTCACGGCGTTGCTAAGGTCAATAGTTGAATGAACTCCAGCCATCGCAAGATTGTTTTTTATTGATGCAATTTTACAATTCAGTTTCGCTGGTTTAGAATACACTTACATTAGCAGATAATGAGTGTGAAGACACTTTAATATTTTAGAAATGAATATAAGATGTCGAATTCAGAAAACCTTAAGGCTTGTAAATAAATACATAAATAAAGTAACAAATATAAGTCCAGTTATTTCAGTAGACTAAGGGGCCGTCCATAAAGTACGTCACGCGCCAGAGGGAGGAGGGGGTGTAAGAAAGTGTGACAGTTTGTGACAGGGGGGAGGGGGGAGTTAAAAATGTTCAAAAATAGCGTGACGTACATTATGGACGGCCCCTAAATTCAGCACTTTTTTAAATTAAACGTAATAGTTTTCAATATGTTAATAATAACTCATTATAACACTTAAAGACATCGTGCTTACAAATGGTGTACACCTTTAGTAGCCCCAGCTGCCGCCTGGCAATTTGTTATATCCTGTCTTGTCATCTCCGGTCACAAGTACAACATCCCTTATCAGTGGCGTCACTGGCGCCCAGGGTGAAACCAACCCTAGTGACGCCTATGTCTCCTACATTATGTCTAACTTGCTAAGGGTGACAAATCTGGTGTCTGGTGACGTTTAATCAGGTGACCTGCGCGTAAGACTGCAGTTAAATATAACAGCTCAGGTTTGAAACTAACATTTGATAACTCCCCGTATTTCATTTAAGATAGCTCCCCGTATTTCATTTAAGATAGCTCCCCGTATTTCATTTAATATATAATGACAGCTCTTCAAATTTTGTTTTATTTTGCATAGTTCATCAAATGTCAATAAATATTTTAAGACATTCCCGGATAAATTATGTATTTGTGGAGTATCAGAGATGTCACTAGAAGGAAATGTTTATTGAAATCGTTTGGACAATCATGATTTAATTTATTATTTATCAGTTTACTTGTTTAAAAATCAATATAATGTTGTGGTGGGAGTAAGTTTAAAAAATACTATAAATTTAACCTGTCCTTTTTGTGACTAAGTAAGAAGTATAGCTTAGTGATATTTTGACCAAAGATATTGTCCATACCTTTAGTTATCAGACCGTTCATACCTTTAGTTATCAGACTATCAGTGTGTGTGCGCGTGCGTGCGTGTATATGTTTGTGCGTGATGCCCTGTTGCAATTTTTTGTCAAATACATTATGAGATGTCCACATACAAACTTATGGCCAATAAATTTTCTGGCCCCCACATACTACTTTATGCAAGGCCGATCTTAGGCCACTGCAACCTATGCGGCCACAGTGGGCCCCAACCTATGCGGCCACAGTGGGCCCCAAGCAAAGGCCACCCCCTATTGCTAAGACCCGCCCTGACTTTATGCAAATAAAATTCTGATGCCCCTATAGAACCTTAAGTTAAATAAATTTTATGATGCCCCTATAGAACCTTAAGTTAAATAAATTATATGATGCCCCTATAGAACCTTAAGTTAAATAAATTATATGATGCCCCAATAGAACATTATGTTAAATAAATTATATGATGCCCCTATAGAACCTTATGTTAAATAAATTATATGATGCCGATATAGAACCTTATGTTAAATAAATTATATGATGCCGCTATAGAACCTTATGTTAAATAAATTATATGATGCCCCTATAGAACCTTATGTTAAATAAATTATATGATGCCCCTATAGAACATTATGTTAAATAAATTATATGATGCCGCTATAGAACCTTATGTTAAATAAATTATATGATGCCGCTATAGAACCTTATGTTAAATAAATTATATGATGCCCCTATAGAACCTTATGTTAAATAAATTATATGATGCCGCTATAGAACCTTATGTTAAATAAATTATATGATGCCGCTATAGAACCTTATGTTAAATAAATTATATGATGCTGATATAGAACCTTATGTTAAATAAATTTTATGATGCAGCTATAGAACCTTATGTTAAATAAATTATATGATGCCCCTATAGAACCTTATGTTAAATAAATTCTATGATGCCCCTATAGAACCTTATGTTAAATAAATTCTCTGATGCCCGATAGAAACTTATGTGGAATACATTCTCTGATGCCCCTATAGAACCTTATGTGGAATACATTCTCTGATGCCCCTATAGAACCTTATGTGGAATACGTTCTCTGATGCCCCTATTTATAGAACCTTATGTTAAATAAATTCTCTGATGCCCCTATAGAACCTTATATTAAATTAATTATCCGATGCCCCTATACAAAATTATGTGACATAACTTCTCTGATGCCTACATATGAACTTATGTGTAATAAATTATTCAATGCCTACATACACATGTATGTTTAATAGTTTAATACATTATTAGATGATTACAAAAAACTTACTTAAACAAATTAATAAAAAAAGATTGTCCTGTCTTATCTTAACCATAGATGTATTTTATCCTGTGTCTTCATATGTTCAATCAGAATGTACACAATTATTGTAAAAATAGATTGTGTTGTAATTTGTCCTGTTTCTTCATATGTTCAATCAGAATGTACACATTTATTGTTCAAATAGATTGCATTGTACTTTGTCCCTTGACTTCATGTGTTCAATCAGAATGTACACATTTATTGTTCAAATAGATTGTGTTGTACTTTATCCTGTGTCTTCATGTGTTCAATCAGCATTTACACAATAATTGTTCAAATAGATTGTGTTGTACTTTGTCCCTTGACTTCATGTGTTCAATCAGCATGTACACAATAATTGTTCAAATAGATTGTGTTGTACTTTGTCCCTTGACTACATGTGTTCAATCAGCATGTACACAATAATTGTTCAAATAGATTGTGTTGTACTGTACCACTTTACAGTGACAGAAAGGGTGCACAACAGCAAATATATAGGAATAATGTTTTTAATTTAGTTAAATCTAATTAAGTCACATTGTTAGCAATATTTATACTTTGTATGGATCACAGAGGTACATACGCTGTCTGTTAATAATATCTACTTCCAATTTTAATATTCATACAATTTTAATACCAACAACAAAGGACAACAGAGAGAAACATTGTTTATTTCAAGGATAACACTGCAAGTTCTTTGAGGTGGTTTAGTTTATTTCCCAATCACAATCATGGTACATGAACTAGGCAAACAGAGAATGAATATTGGCAGGTACAATGATGGTACATGAACTAGGCAAACAGAGAATGAATATTGGCAGGTACAACAAAGTTGACAGTTTTTATACACAAATCTTTGACCAATGACAAAACACATACGTGGCCACATTTCCTTGTAGTTACAGAGTTACAGTATCACTATTTGTGTGATATGTGGCCACATTTCCTTGTAGTTACAGAGTTACAGTATCACTATTTGTGTTATACGTGGCCCCATTTCCTTGTAGTTACAGAGTTACAGTATCACTATTTGTGTTATATGTGGCCACATTTCCTTGTAGTTACAGAGTTACAGTATCACTATTTGTGTGATACGTGGCCACATTTCCTTGTATTTACAGAGTTCAAGTATCACTATTTGTATGATACGTGGCCAGATTTCCTTGTAGTTACAGAGTTACAGTATCACTATTTGTGTGATACGTGGACACATTTCCTTGTAGTTACAGAGTTACAGTATCACTATTTGTGTTATATGTGGCCACATTTCCTTGTAGTTACAGAGTTACAGTATCACTATTTGTGTTATATGTGGCCACATTTCCTTGTAGTTACAGAGTTACAGTATCACTTTTTGTGTTATATGTGGCCACATTTCCTTGTAGTTACAGAGTTACAGTATCACTATTTGTGTGATACGTGGCCACATTTCCTTGTAGTTACAGAGTTACAGTATCACTATTTGTGTGATATGTGGCCACATTTTCTTGTAGTTACAGAGTTCAAGTATCACTATTTGTATGATACGTGGCCACATTTCCTTGTAGTTACAGAGTTACAGTATCACTATTTGTATGATACGTGGCCACATTTCCTTGTAGTTACAGAGTTACAGTATCACTATTTGTATGATACGTGGCCACATTTCCTTGTAGTTACAGAGTTACAGTATCACTATTTGTGTGATATGTGGCCACATTTCCTTGTAGTTACAGAGTTACAGTATCACTATTGTGTTATACGTGGCCCCATTTCCTTGTAGTTACAGAGTTACAGTATCACTATTTGTGTTATATGTGGCCACATTTCCTTGTAGTTACAGAGTTACAGTATCACTATTTGTGTTATACGTGGCCCCATTTCCTTGTAGTTACAGAGTTACAGTATCACTATTTGTGTGATATGTGGCCACATTTCCTTGTAGTTACAGAGTTACAGTATCACTATTTGTGTTATATGTGGCCACATTTCCTTGTAGTTACAGAGTTACAGTATCACTATTTGTGTTATACGTGGCCCCATTTCCTTGTAGTTACAGAGTTACAGTATCACTATTTGTGTTATATGTGGCCACGTTTCCTTGTAGTTACAGAGTTACAGCATCACTATTTGTGTTATATGTGGCCACATTTCCTTGTAGTTACAGAGTTACAGTATCACTATTTGTGTTATATGTGGCCCCATTTCCTTGTAGTTACAGAGTTACAGTATCACTATTTGTGTGATACGTGGCCACATTTCCTTGTAGTTACAGAGTTACAGTATCACTATTTGTGTGATATGTGGCCACATTTTCTTGTAGTTACAGAGTTCAAGTATCACTATTTGTATGATACGTGGCCACATTTCCTTGTAGTTACAGAGTTACAGTATCACTATTTGTGTGATACGTGGACACATTTCCTTGTAGTTACAGAGTTACAGTATCACTATTTGTGTTATATGTGGCCACATTTCCTTGTAGTTACAGAGTTACAGTATCACTATTTGTGTTATATGTGGCCACATTTCCTTGTAGTTACAGAGTTACAGTATCACTATTTGTGTTATATGTGGCCACATTTCCTGGTAGATACAGAGTTCAAGTATCACTATTTGTGTGATACGTGGACACATTTCCTTGTAGTTACAGAGTTACAGTATCACTATTTGTGTGATACGTGGACACATTTCCTTGTAGTTACATAGTTAAAGTATCACTTTTTTTGTATGCTAATTTACTACAACTGACCATTTTTAATTAAAAACAATTGCAATGTTGCATTTATAAGACTTTAACAAAATATTTTTTTAATAAATCAATGAATGGAAATACATGACAATGACACAATTATAGTTTGAACATTGGCCAAAAGATAGCAAGAATCAATAGCCAGCTCTAATTGACATTTGATTTGATCAATGTATATAACTACAATAGTGAGTTTTGGAGATAAAAACTTGATGTTAGAAAGTCTAGGAGCAATTTACACATACACATTCATTATGAAATATAATATTAAAATATTCATGTTTAAATTTAAATGGACTTTACACAAACAAATCCCTGCCTTCACGGAGTTTCGAACTGGTGACCATCGGTACAACAGCTGAGCACACATACCACTTGACCACTGACAATGAATGACATAGAGAACACTACTGACCTGACAATGAATAATGACAAAAAAACACACATCTCTTTTGTATAAAAAGCAGTTAAATAGTTGATTATAAGCCATTTCAGATTTTCGATTAAAATTGCACTTCCTTATTTAAATACAAGTATTGATACATTCCAATGTATTCAATCTATTTTTTTAAAATTATCCCACTACAGTAACGAAAAATAAACCCAAAAAAAAATATATATTATTTTCAAACAGTTCATAAATAACTTTTTAAAAAAATGAACATTACTAGTAAACAATTGTAAAAGTTCATTTCATTTATTATTACTACATGAGGACAAGCTTCAATGTTGTTTCACAGACCTGTAGTGAGTAAATATGTCCAAGAATTAATTTAATCATGCTAGAACAGGGGTCACCAACCTTTTGATTTAATCATGCTAGAACAGGGGTCACCAACCTTTTGAGGCGGAAGAGCCAAAAGTTACAATTTACAAAATTTCCCAGTTTTTTAAAGAGCCACTAACATGAGTTTTGAAAAGAAAATTATGTCGTTATTAATATTTGTGCATGGAACTGGGGAGCCGCAACTTGACATCAAAAGAGATCCATGCGGCTCAAGAGCCGCAGGGGCTCGCAAGCCGCAGGTGCCAGCCGCAGGTGCAAGCCGCAGGTTGCTGACCTCTGTTCTAGAACAAAGTAAAGATGTCCTCACTGTGATCACATATAAGTGGATACAATTACAACTCAAATCTAATATCTATACAATTGTACTAAATCATTTTCTTGGGGTTTTTTTTTGTTTGTAACATTTCAACAACAAAATGTGTTTTTCACTAAGAAACCTTTGTTGGTAATATTAGCAAGTAAAGAAAAACTTGACTAATTCCTCAAGTAAATGAATTTATTCTGATATGTGGGCCACTGTACAATATGTGGGCCACTGTACAATATGTGGGCCCCTGTACAATATGTGGGCCACTGTACAATATGTGGGCCCCTGTACAATATGTGGGCCCCTGTACAATATATGGGCCCCTGTACAATATGTGGGCCACTGTACAATAGTAACATTGGAAAAAAATAAAATATTCTAAGTCATGTTTCATCACAAGGTTACAGGAAGATTTGTTACATATTAGTAACTTGGTCATGTGAGTCAATTTCCTTGTAAAATTCCTTAAGTTGTGTGGATTTACTTCCCTTTGATTGATTTTATAAGAAGAGAAAGTTTCAAAAATGGAAAACACTTTTGATAAAAACAAGGCTGATGAAAAGAAATATTCAGACAAAAAATGAAATGACTGACTGACTGATAAAAGGTAAGAAAATGTCAAACATGATGTGTCTGTCAATCATGATGTGTCTGTCAAACATGATGTGTCGGTCAATCATGATGTGTCTGTCAAACATGATGTGTCTGTCAATCATGATGTGTCTGTCAAACATGATGTGTCTGTCAATCATGATGTGTCTGTCAATCATGATGTGTCTGTCAATCGTGATGTGTCTGTCAATCATGATGTGCCTGTCAATCATGATGTGTCTGCCAATCATGATGTGTCTGTCAAACATGATGTGTCTGTCAAACATGATGTGTCTGTCAATCATGATGTGTCTGCCAATCATGATGTGTCTGTCAAACATGATGTGTCTGTCAATCATGATGTGTCTGTCAATCATGATGTGTCTGTCAATCGTGATGTGTCTGTCAAACATGATGTGTCTGTCAATCATGATGTGTCTGTCAAGCATGATGTGTCTGTCAATCATTATAGGCAATGTAAACATGCCAATAACTGACCAACACATTTCAAACTAAATCTGTTAAAATATTTATAGAACAATTCTCCATAAAATGACCACAACTCAATGTGAGAATGTCCTTTATTGCTAAACTGCTTCTTCAAAATACCATTGTACATGAACCTAGTCATTGTGCTCTTTCTACAGTTCTTTAACTTTCACTACTTCCCATGCACTCCATGAAAATTTGAGCTTTTGTTTCACTTACACAGTCAACATTCCTGCCGTTGACACAGTCCACACTCCTGTCACTGACACATTACAAAACCAGCCCTGAGATTATCCCCACTGCCATATCACAGTAAAATCGTGTCGTCTCATTGTTCGCAGGCTCCCAGCCCCGAGCGTAAGCTTCTACAACTTCCAGTAGGGAGCAGCGAACTCTCGGGGAACTCCTACAGGAGATGGAGACAAACAAAAGATAATGTTTAGTGTTTACACTCAACGACATGACTGTGTTATTTAAATTAAACAAGGCAGTATTTACAAATAACCAAAGTGGTATCTGTATGAACCAAGATAACTAATGCAGTATTTAAATTTACCAAGATGACTAATGCAGTATTTAAATTTACCAAGATGACTAATGCAGTATTTAAATTTACCAAGATGACTAATGCAGAATTTAAATTTACCAAGATGACTAATGCAGTATTTAAATTTGCCAAGATGACTAATGCAGTATTTAAATTTACCAAGATGACTAATGCAGTATTTAAATTTACCAAGATGACTGATGCAGTATTTAAATTTACCAAGATGACTAATGCAGTATTTAAATTTACCAAGATGACTAATGCAGCATTTAAATTTACCAAGATAACTAATGCAGTATTTAAATTTGCCAAGATGACTAGTGCAGTATTTAAATTTACCAAGATGACTAATGCAGTATTTAAATTTGCCAAGATGACTAGTGCAGTATTTAAATTTACCAAGATGACTAATGCAGTATTTAAATTTACCAAGATGACTAATGCAGTATTTAAATTTGCCAAGATGAATAATGCAGTATTTAAATTTACCAAGATAACTAATGCAGTATTTAAATTTACCAAGATGACTAATGCAGTATTTAAATTTACCAAGATGACTAATGCAGTATTTAAATTTGCCAAGATGACTAATGCAGTATTTAAATTTACCAAGATGACTAATGCAGTATTTAAATTTACCAAGATGACTAATGCAGTATTTAAATTTGCCAAGATGACTAATGCAGTATTTAAATTTACCAAGATGACTAATGCAGTATTTAAATTTACCAAGATGACTAATGCAGTATTTAAATTTACCAAGATGACTAATGCAGTATTTAAATTTACCAAGATGACTAATGCAGTATTTAAATTTACCAAGATAACTAATGCAGTATTTAAATTTGCCAAGATGACTAATGCAGTATTTAAATTTACCAAGATAACTAATGCAGTATTAAATTTGCCAAGATGAATGATGCAGTATTTAAATTTACCAAGATGACTAATGCAGTATTTAAATTTACCAAGATGACTAATGCAGTATTTAAATTTACCAAGATGACTGATGCAGTATTTAAATATACCAAGATGACTAATGCAGTATTTAAATTTACCAAGATGTCTGATGCAGTATTTAAATTTACCAAGATGACTAATGCAGTATTTAAATTTACCAAGATCACTTATGCAGTATTTAAATTTGCCAAGATGACTAATGCAGTATTTAAATATACCAAGATGACTAATGCAGTATTTAAATTTACCAAGATAACTAATGC
This sequence comes from Ampullaceana balthica, assembly GCA_944989445.1. NCBI lineage: Eukaryota > Metazoa > Mollusca > Gastropoda > Lymnaeidae > Ampullaceana > Ampullaceana balthica. The sequence continues at coordinate 19,133 of CALYLW010002092.1, forward strand.
AGTATTTAAATTTGCCAAGATGACTAATGCAGTATTTAAATTTACCAAGATGACTAATGCAGTATTTAAATTTACCAAGATGACTAATGCAGTATTTAAATTTACCAAGATGACTAATGCAGTATTTAAATATTACCAAGATGACTAATGCAGTATTTAAATTTACCAAGATGACCAGGATGCAGTATTTATCATATCTTACCAAATGCATGACTATGCAGTATTTAAATTTACCAAGATGAATGATGCAGTATTTAAATTTACCAAGATGATATATGCAGTATCTTTAAATTACCAAGATGACTATGATGCTAGTATTTAAATTTGCCAAGATGACTAATGCAGTATTTAAATTTACCAAGATGACTAATGCAGTATTTAAATTTACCAAGATGAATGATGCAGTATTTAAATTTACCAAGATAATGATGCGTTTTTAAATTTACCAAGATGACTAATGCAGTATTTAAATTTACCAAGATGAATGATGCAGTATTTAAATTTACCAAGATGAATGATGCAGTATTTAAATTTACCAAGATGAATGATGCAGTCATTTAAATTTACCAAGATGAATGATGCAGTATTTAAATTTGCCAAGATGAATGATGCAGTATTTAAATTTACCAAGATGACTAATGCAGTATTTAAATTTACCAAGATGAATGATGCAGTATTTAAATTTACCAAGATGAATGATGCAGTATTTAAATTTACCAAGATGAATGATGCAGTATTTAAATTTACCAAGATGTCTGATGCAGTATTTAAATTTACCAAGATGACTGATGCAGTATTTAAATTTACCAAGATCACTAATGCAGTATTTAAATTTGCCAAGATGACTAATGCAGTATTTAAATTTACCAAGATGACTAATGCAGTATTTAAATTTACCAAGATAACTAATGCAGTATTTAAATTTGCCAAGATGACTAATGCAGTATTTAAATTTACCAAGATGACTAATGCAGTATTTAAATTTACCAAGATGACTAATGCAGTATTTAAATTTACCAAGATAACTAATGCAGTATTTAAATTTGCCAAGATGACTAATGCAGTATTTAAATTTACCAAGATAACTAATGCAGTATTAAATTTGCCAAGATGAATGATGCAGTATTTAAATTTACCAAGATGACTAATGCAGTATTTAAATTTACCAAGATGACTAATGCAGTATTTAAATTTACCAAGATGACTAATGCAGTATTTAAATTTACCAAGATAACTAATGCAGTATTTAAATATACCAAGATGACTAATGCAGTATTTAAATTTACCAAGATGACTAATGCAGTATTTAAATTTACCAAGATGACTAATGCAGTATTTAAATTTACCAAGATGACTAATGCAGTATTTAAATTTACCAAGATGACTAATGCAGTATTTAAATTTACCAAGATGAATGATGCAGTATTTAAATTTACCAAGATGATGATGCAGTATTTAAATTTACCAAGATGACTAATGCAGTATTTAAATTTGCCAAGATGAATGATGCAGTATTAAATTTGCCAAGATGAATGATGCAGTATTTAAATTTACCAAGATGACTAATGCAGTATTTAAATTTACCAAGATGACTAATGCAGTATTTAAATTTACCAAGATGACTGATGCAGTATTTAAATTTACCAAGATGAATGATGCAGTATTTAAATTTACCAAGATGACTAATGCAGTATTTAAATTTGCCAAGATGAATGATGCAGTATTTAAATTTACCAAGATGAATGATGCAGTATTTAAATTTACCAAGATGACTAATGCAGTATTTAAATTTGCCAAGATGACTAATGCAGTATTTAAATTTACCAAGATGACTAATGCAGTATTTAAATTTACCAAGATGAATGATGCAGTATTTAAATTTACCAAGATGAATGATGCAGTATTTAAATTTACCAAGATGACTAATGCAGTATTTAAATTTACCAAGATGAATGATGCAGTATTTAAATTTACCAAGATGACTAATGCAGTATTTAAATTTACCAAGATGAATGATGCAGCATTTAAATTTACCAAGATGAATGATGCAGTATTTAAATTTGCCAAGATGAATGATGCAGCATTTAAATTTACCAAGATGACTAATGCAGTATTTAAATTTACCAAGATGAATGATGCAGTATTTAAATTTACCAAGATGAATGATGCAGTATTTAAATTTACCAAGATGACTAATGCAGTATTTAAATTTACCAAGATGAATGATGCAGCATTTAAATTTACCAAGATGAATGATGCAGTATTTAAATTTGCCAAGATGAATGATGCAGCATTTAAATTTACCAAGATGACTAATGCAGTATTTAAATTTACCAAGATGAATGATGCAGTATTTAAATTTACCAAGATGAATGATGCAGTATTTAAATTTACCAAGATGACTAATGCAGTATTTAAATTTACCAAGATGAATGATGCAGCATTTAAATTTACCAAGATGACTAATGCAGTATTTAAATTTACCAAGATGAATGATGCAGTATTTAAATTTACCAAGATGAATGATGCAGTATTTAAATTTACCAAGATGACTGATGCAGTATTTAAATTTGCCAAGATGACTAATGCAGTATTTAAATTTACCAAGATGACTGATGCAGTATTTAAATTTGCCAAGATGACTAATGCAGTATTTAAATATACCAAGATGACTAATGCAGTATTTAAATTAACCAAGATAACTAATGCAGTATTTAAATTTACAGAGATAACTAATGCAGTATTTAAATTTACCAAGATAACTAATGCAGTATTTAAATTTGCCAAGATGACTAATGCAGTATTTAAATATACCAAGATGACTAATGCAGTATTTAAATTAACCAAGATAACTAATGCAGTATTTAAATTTACAGAGATAACTAATGCAGTATTTAAATTTACAGAGATAACTAATGCAGTATTTAAATTTACAGAGATAACTAATGCAGTATTTAAATTTACAGAGATAACTAATGCAGTATTTAAATTTACCAAGAAACTAATTAAAATTATCCAAAGCAGTATCTACATAAACTAAGTAAACAAATATTTTAAATAATTAATGCTGCAATATTTTAAAAGTTATTAGAACTAGGATTAAATGTATGTAGTATGTGTGTGTGTGTGGGGGGTGAAATAATCTGGGTACCACTGCATGTTTGTGTGTGTGTGGGGGGCGGGGGGGGGGTACCACTGCATGTTTTAAACTACAAACCTGCTGTTTATGATGCATGTCCGAATGTTGTCAATCAATTGCTGCATTTGATCTTCGGCATTTTCTTCTAATAAACGCCCAATGGACTGGAGCTTTAAGAGATATATAATGTTATCACAATTATCAATGTCAATGTTATCACAATTATCAGTGTCAATGTTATCACAATTATCAGTGTCAATGTTATCACAATTATCAGTGTCAATGTTATCACAATTATCAATGTCAATGTTATCACAATTATCAGTGTCAATGTTATCACAATTATCGGTGTCAATGTTATCACAATTATCAGTGTCAATGTTATCACAATTATCAGTGTCAATGTTATAAAATATATCAGTGTCAATGTTATCAAATATATCAGTGTCAATGTTATCAAATATATCAGTGTCAATGTTATCAAATATATCAGTGTCAATGTTATCAAATATATCAGTGTCAATGTTATCAAATATATCAGTGTCAATGTTATCAAATATATCAGTGTCAATGTTATCAAATATATCAGTGTCAATGTTTCAAATATCATGTCAATTATCAAATATCAGTGTCAATGTTATCAAATATATCAGTGTCAATGTTATCAAATATATCAGTGTCAATGTTATCAAATATATCAGAGTCAATGTTATCAAATATATCAGTGTCAATGTTATCTAATATATCAGTGTCTATGTTATCAAATATATCAGTGTCAATGTTATCAAATATATCAGTGTCAATGTTATCTAATATATCAGTGTCAATGTTATCAAATATATCAGTGTCAATGTTATCAAATATATCAGTGTCAATGTTATCAAATATATCAGTGTCAATGTTATCTAATATATCAGTGTCAATGTTATCAAATATATCAGTGTCTATGTTATCAAATATATCAGTGTCAATGTTATCAAATATATCACTGTCAATGTTATCAAATATATCAGTGTCAATGTTATCAAATATATCAGTGTCAATTAAGGTTGTTAAGACTGCTCGTTTTTGAGGACCGGTTAACCTTTCAAAAAAAGACCGGTTAATCGGTTAACCGCTCCGTATTTATACAATTTATACTATGTTTAGTGAACCAACAAGAGAATGGATCAAATTTTCCCATCGCGTCGTTTGATTTGACATTAAAGAGCCTGTGATGTACCGACTCTAGTGTTGCTGTCAAAACAGCGAATTCAATTCCTAACGAAGAATTAAACTGTAATGATACAATGATATTCAATTTTTATGTAATAATAGTATTAAAACGGCATATTATCAATTGTTGTCAAGTCAGTTTGGTTTTGCGGACCGGTTAATCATTTTTAAAAAAGCCCGTTTTACTGTCCGGTCCGTATTTTCCCTTATTATTTTTTAGAACCAACATGGGAAGGCTGAAGGCATCAAATATTCGCCTCGCCAGTTCTGCTGGTGACGTTACAGCCCGCTTGCTCAGTGCTGTTACTTCCAGTACTATGCTTCGGTAATTAAGCGAATACATTTTTTTATTAAAAATCGGTCACTAGCAAACTCCACAAACAGTGATGACGTGTATTTTCATATTTAATTTATAGACCAGAATATTATTATTATTAAGAAAACGCTTTGATTTTGATGTCACGGTTGCTCGCGTGTTGGCTCTGGTATTCTGCCGTAACACAAAAAAAAATTAACTCCGGGTAATAAGCTAATATACCGACTAAGTCCTGATAAATGGAGTAAACAGTGATAATAAGATGGAATTTATTTAAATACCATATTATGTTTCACTCGTCAGCTTGCCAGAATTATTGAATTTTGCCGCGCACACGACGATCCCCCCCCGATTTAGGTGGGATTGAGCTACACTGGCCATTTTCCAAGGCATGCTCTGACTCAATTTAAAAAGAAAAATGTTCCTTCCCCCAACCCACTGTAGATGTATAACAGTGGGGGAGGGGAGGGAAGGCCTTCTAGCCTCCTCCCCCCACCACCCTCATTATCCCTAACTAGAAAACTCCGTTACTTGTCCCTCCCCCGTCCCTTTGAGTTCACTTAGAGCGGTCCGACTGTAGTAATAGCCATGACCTTTGACCGTGGTTCACATCAAGCTCTCGTACAGTGCCTCAACAACTAAGCAAATTTAAAATTTTTTTAAAAAGCATTCCTTAGCCGTAGGCGAAGTAGACTAATAGTGATGACGTGTATATTATTTAGATACCGGAATAGGGAGAAAGCGATTTGAAGTCACCGTCGCTAAACACAACAAAAACGAACTCCGGGGTAAAAAGCTATCACGGGCTTATTGAAGTTGCGGGGGCTTATTGAAGATGCGGTTAACCGATCCTGATTAAATAGGACCGGTCCTGATCTGAGGACCGGTTAACCGTTAACCTTAGTGTCAATGTTGCAGACATCCTCATTTAATGTTAACTCACCTCGGCTGCTAAGATCTCACAAGCATCATCATTTACAATCGTGCCCTCTCCTCCTTCTCGATAGTTGCTGTCATCCTCGTCATCGTTACGCACAAACTCCGGCCCCAGAATGAGGTTGAAACAATCAAAGATGGGGTTTATCAAAGGCTTGAAGACCTACATGAATGACATCATTGATTTTCTTAGTGTCAAGTCCACCAGTAAATAAATGAGCAGAAATGCTACAAATATTTTCATCACAAAATGCAAAATCTATAAATTATTAATTAAAATATTAATAATACATTTGTCCTGATTAAGCCAACACATTTTTAAAATCCTTTATATTAACTTGTGGTATCTGTTTGAGCCCTTGATTGCCGAAAAAACTTTGGGTCGATTTTTAACCCCCTTCCTCGTAAGCTAGCGAGCTGAAATTTTGCAGGCAGACTCGTGCCGATGATAAAAATGATTTATCAAAATCATAGATAAATCAAATGTACCGTAATTAAATTATTGAATTTTTAGATTATTTTATTTATCTCTATGTATGGTTAATTTTTTACATAGAGTATCGCGGTGCGTATTATATTGAACGAACTTTCTTGTCGAACAATAAGGTGTGTAATATATTGACAATACTTTTTAAAAATATATTCCCAATCGGTGCACATTATATAAAACATGTTTTACGAGACATAACTAACATTTTGTATTTTTTGCGCTGCATATTATAATGAAAATTCTTTTAGTTATGTCTCCTATATAAAGGATTAGTAGTCAAAAACTTGGTTTTTACTGGGTTTTTTAAATTTTTAATTTCAGAAATATTTATTTGATAGAACTTGGTATAATTATACCTATGGGAAAATGAACATTTATTTGGTATGACTTGGTGTAATTATATATAAGGGAAACTGAACCTTCATTTGATAAAACTTGGTATAATTATATATATGGGAAAATGAGCATTTATTTGATATGACTTGGTATAATTATATATAAGGGAAAATGAGCATTTATTTGATATGACTTGGCATAATTATATATAAGGGAAACTGAGCATTTATTTGATATGACTTGGTATAATTATATATAAGGGAAAATGAGCATTTATTTGATATGACTTGGCATAATTATATATAAGGGAAACTGAAAATATTATAATACAAGTGCGAATCCCATAAGATGGTCAAACATATTCGTTTTTAGCGGATTAATACATCATTAGCGGAGACAAACAATAAAGACCATTAAAATGTTCTTATCAGCTCTTTTATTTCAATTGTACGCAATTTTATTTCAGCAGCGAAGTTAATTTTATCTTAATTATCTTTTATAATGATTCATTTCTTGTGAAATGTTTGTTTTATTTCTTGTGAAATGTTTGTTTTATTTCTTGTGAAATGTTTGTTTTATTTCTTGTTAACTGGTGAACATTATTAATCATCCCTCTATTTTGTTTTCATTTCACACTTTCTATAATATCTTAAGCTCATCAAACAATTTAAATTAAAAATAACTAATCTTTAATGCAACTAAGGGTTGATAATTTTTATATTTCTTTTCAAATGAGATTTTTAAAAAAATTTAAACTGCCGGCACTCACCTCATCAGTAGCCGTCCTCATGATACCAAATATTTCACAAAGGAATGCTAGGAAGCAGCTGAATCTAGCAGAGTCTTTGCCTATAAGTTCTTTACGTGCTGAAGTGATGTCAATATTTTTAAGACAGTTATGTAAATTCAATTTTTTTTAAAGAAATTTAAAGGACCTAAACTTTTTTTACCCCATCTATCTGCACTTGGAGCTTAATCTACTTTATGAATGAGAAGAAATTCATAAACAGAGAGAATTAAATAAATCTACTTTATGATAAAAAAAAGTCATAACTGAGAGAAGTCAATATATATGAGGAAAAAGTCATAACTGAGAAGTTTTATGTTCTTTATTGGGAGTAAATAGGCATAAAGTCATCAGATGGTCCAACAGTCATAAAGTCGACAGATGGTCTAATAGTCATAAAGTCATCAGATGGTCCAAAGTCGTAAAGTCAGCAGATGGTCCAATAGGCATAAAGTCAACAGATCGTCCAACAGTCATAAAGTCAACAGATGGTCCTATAGGCATAAAGTCATCAGATGGTCCAACAGTCATAAAGTCAACAGATGGTCCAATAGTCATAAAGTAATCAGATGGTCCAATAGTCATAAAGTAATCAGATGGTCCAATAGGCATAAAGTCAGCAGATGGTCCAAAGTCATAAAGTCAGCAGATGGTCCAATAGTCATACAGTCATCAGATGGTCCAAAGTCATAAAGTCAACAGATGGTCCAATAGGCATAAAGTCAGCAGATGGTCCAATAGTCATAAAGTCAACAGATGGTCCAATAGGCATAAAGTCAGCAGATAGTCCAAAGTCATGAAGTCAGCAGATGGTCCAATAGGCATAAAGTCAGCAGATGGTCCAATAGTCATAAAGTCAGCAGATGGTCCAATAGTCATAAAGTCAACAGATGGTCCAAAGTCATAAAGTCAACAGATGGTCCAATAGGCATAAAGTCATCAGATGGTCCAATAGTCATAAAGTCATCAGATGGTCCAATAGGGATAAAGTCAGCAGATGGTCCAATAGGGATAAAGTCAGCAGATGGTCCAATAGGGATAAAGTCATCAGATGGTCCAATAGGGATAAAGTCAGCAGATGGTCCAATAGTCATAAAGTAATCAGATGGTCCAATAGGGATAAAGTCATCAGATGGTCCAATAGGCATAAAGTCATCAGATGGTCCAATAGTCATAAAGTCATCAGATGGTCCAATAGGGATAAAGTCAGCAGATGGTCCAATAGGGATAAAGTCATCAGATGGTCCAATAGGGATAAAGTCAGCAGATGGTCCAATAGGGATAAAGTCATCAGATGGTCCAATAGGGATAAAGTCAGCAGATGGTCCAATAGGGATAAAGTCATCAGATGGTCCAATAGGGATAAAGTCAGCAGATGGTCCAATAGGCATAAAGTCATCAGATGGTCCAATAGTCATAAAGTCATCAGATGGTCCAATAGGGATAAAGTCAGCAGATGGTCCAATAGGGATAAAGTCATCAGATGGTCCAATAGGGATAAAGTCATCAGATGGTCCAATAGGGATAAAGTCATCAGATGGTCCAATAGGGATAAAGTCAGCAGATGGTCCAATAGGGATAAAGTCATCAGATGGTCCAATAGGGATAAAGTCAGCAGATGGTCCAATAGGGATAAAGTCATCAGATGGTCCAATAGGGATAAAGTCAGCAGATGGTCAATTAAAATATATTGTTTTTAAATTATAAAATGAATTTACCTAGATATCAATTATCAATTAAAATATGCATCTAGATATCAGTTAAAATAATTTATTTTCAATGAGTTGACTCCCTTGTTATTACCTTTGTAATCAGCCTGCACCAAACTCAACAAACAGCCTCTGAACTTAACATTCCCAACTTCAATACTCGTCATGCTGTCACAGATTTCTGAGCCTCTCTTAGCAAGACTGTAGTCCTCCAGACATCTAACAAATAACAGAATGTCTTCATGATTCAATTTTATAACGTTAAATGGATGCAGGAAACATCTTCAAGACATCTCAATTTACTTATGTGCCTTCTTTTTTTAAAAATAAATCTCGTTGTTTGAGATGGAAGTTATTACGATTTTCTCCAATAATGCTTGACTTTTCTTCACTCTCATAACTTAACTTTATTTCTTTATTCTAATCTTATCTTATCTTATCTTATCTTATCTGTTTACAGACGCTCCTTCTATACAGAAGATTATTGCGTCCTATGGTTTGTGTTTAGTCCTGCATTTTTATTAGAGATTTAAATGTTGATAAAGTGTTGGTTTTCCTGGATTCTTCAGGCAACCCATTCCACGCCCGAATTCCGGACTGGAAGAAGGAAAACTTGTATGTGTTTGTTCTTGCATACGGAATAAGAAAGGTGTTTTTATCCTTATGTCTATCTGAGGGTTGTATTAAGTTATCTTTGTGTTGTATTTCTAAATTAGAATTAATTGCTTTATGTATGATTACTACTTTGCTCTTGGTTCTTCTATCCTCTAGTGTTTCAAGGTTTAATGATTTAACTAATGGTGTTACTCTTGTCAGTTTCGAATATTCTCCAGTAATGAATCTGGCAGCTCTTTTTTGAATTTGTTCTAGTTTATCAATGTTTTCTTTGGTGGATGGGTCCCATACAGAAGATGCATATTCTAGTACAGGTCTCACCAAAGTGAGGTAGCATTTTAGTTTTATATCTCTATTACATTTGTTAAAGTTCCTTTTTATAAAGCCTAAGGTTTTGTACACAATAAAAATGTAAGAATTGTTGTATGAAGACATACTTGAAAAGATAATGGGATAAATCTTCAATGGTGAACATGATAAATTTACTTGTTATAAATAATGGATGCCAGTGTTTTGACATCATCCTGTGACCTGACAAAGTTCTTGGCACACAGCAGCACCCGTTTGACATCATTTTGTTCACTGTACGTCCTGGAATCCTCAAGAATAGATTTCATATCGGTCAGCGAGAGAGTTGGTTGACCTGTGCTGCCCCCGCTGGTGTTTGAGGTCACGGGCACGGTCTGACTCGGAGTCGGTTCACTGTCGCCATCAGATTGGCCGGTCTCACCATCCTGGGAAGAATATTGATTGGAAATAAAAGATCATTACACCAATCTTGACTCAAGCATGAGTTAATAAACAAAAACTAAGAATTATAAATAGTATTAATGGATGAGGCGTTACTGCCCACCCTAAACTTGCCCTTGTTTATATTACAATAAATAACTCCATATTTGTCTCATAGACTGTTATAAGGTATATAATACCAATCATGGTACCAAATGCACACAGCGGCAATTGAGATCAACTTAAAGAATTACAAAAGAGGCTCATAAATGTAGTATTTATGTTTATAATTTAAAATAAATATTTCAAATTTTTGACATTATGCAGAGTTGAAGTAAACTTGACAACAAAGTTCAATGTTTCATTAGCCTTGGAAAATAATTGATTTTCAAATACTTCAATCCCTTGTTATTACCTTTGTAATCTGTATGCACTAAGTGTAGTATTTGCCATTAAACATCTTAACTTGATGATTACAGTAATATTTTTATGCTTGTAGCTATATCTGTATGCAGTAAGTGTAGTATTTGCCATTAAACATCTTAACTTGATGATTACAGTAAAATCCTTATGCTTGTAGCTATATCTGTATGCAGTAAGTGTAGTATTTGCCATTAAACATCTTAACTTAATGATTACAGTAAAATCCTTATGCTTGTAGCTATTCATAATACTGTCTAATTATCTCTATATATATTTCACTTAAACGAGTATGTGCAAATGAGCATGACGAATGACCCATGACGAATGACCCATGACGAATGACCCATGACGAATGACCCTTGCTGGGTTCAACTAATCACAGTTAACGGTTGGCAAGCGAAGTTGTGTAGGGGCATGTCTTGAGACCAGCAATGCTTTTTGAATTCAGTTGTTGTTATTCTTCATTGAGTACATGTATTTCATAGTCTATTGGTTATTACATCCGCCTGACATGTGAAGAGACTTTGGGTCAAGCCCCAGCGGTAACATTATTAAAAAATTTTTTAATGTTTATGTTTATGCCCGTTCTATTCCCCCTTTCTTAGTGAACATAAACACTGCCTGTATTTCACGGGAAAAAAGCTTTGCTCAATGTTATACCAACTCCTTCATCAGGTAACTGTCTGTTTCTATGGGTCACATATTTCTGGGAAAAGATCATAGACGAAGTTGTTGCTCTCCAACTTGGCAACATGTTTGTTTCTCAACATTGGGGTAACTTCCGTGAAGAGCTCTCTGTTCTCAGTGATGGAAACGTAGTCATACACTCTCAACAATACGCTCAGTACATGAATACTTCAGGAGTAAATGGTGGCGGGGTAGAAAATGTTGCGATGTACGAAATACTTTCCAAAAATGCTTCGGCGGTCCCCCCAACGTTCACTCGCGTTGTTCTCATTTCTTGGTACTACTGGTTGTGTCGGTTCTCCCCACCCCCATTTTCTTTGAATTATCTATGAGTAAGACTATGGCGTATAATACACCACAGGTTGTATCTAGTATGATATATTTAAATGAGATTTTCATTTCAATAAATTAGTTGGGTTAAATTCATTGAAATAACCGTAAGCATTAATATCTCTGATCCTAGCCTGGTGAAGATTAGATATTTAGTTAAAAAAAACAGGCAGATTTTAAAAAAATAGACTTTTACATTGTACCTGGGGAATTCAGATAAAAGATAGAAAACCTACTTCTGTTTCACCGGTCAAGTTCCTGCTGGCTAAACCTCCAGGTGATGTAGAATCCTGTTCCATCCCTTTGGCTCTGCCTCGAGCACGTCCTCTGCCAGTCATCTATATTAAAATAAAACTTAATAGACAAAATTTTATGATCTTCTTAAAATAATTTTCTTTAATTTGGGCTAAATTCAAGACTTTCTTGAAATTAATACATTCACACTTTCTTTTTATCAAAGTATTTCAAGCGGTAAATTTCACTGTTCTATATAAAACTCAAAAAAATAAATGTATCCATCTATTTTTAATTCTTTTCCTCCGGAATCATTTTCCTCATTCTGAAAAAAAATATATATTCTGTAAATTTGTCGCAGGCTACCATGCTATCTTAAAATGTTAACTTTTTTATTGTTCAACAGATAATGAAATATTTGATCTTGAATTAAAGGGAAAAGAATGATGTTTTCAGTCATCAAAGACTCGTGAATTTATTTTCATAAAATAATATCATTTTGTTTTAGTGAATACAAAAAATAAAAAAACCTTTTTCAAAGTCACAAAAATGTTTACAGCAAACAGAAATAATTTCACATTAAAAAAACAAACAAAATAAAACATCAGAGCTCAAAACCCTTGGTCACACATACAGGAAAATAATACAAAAATTGAGCTGTTTACAATGGAACTGGAAGCTATACACTATACTATGTATTGCAACTAGAAATTATTTTTAATACTATCCAAAATTGCACTTAGTTTTAGTGAAAAGGTTTAGCAGCTTTCAAATTAGAATCTATATCTTGTTTATAGTTTATATTAGTGTTTCTAGTAGAAATATTATCAGTGCATCAAGGCATTTGAGACGGCTTGTTGTTCATCGACAGATGAATTGTCAACTTCATTATCAATTTCACTTTTATTCATAGCACTAGAAATATGATTCATCTGCAATTTAAAATTCCTATGTGTATCATCATACAAAAAAACAATACCTATTTCTTGTGCATCATTGTAGTATTTAAAATAATGATAGATCGATAACCAGATGAGCTGGTTGAATAGCCATGTTTGTAACCAAACGTAAAAATGAAAATGAAAACAAGCCTTTCAAACGCTTCTTTTGCGGTGAAAACATGTCCAAGGGTCCAAACAAAGAATTTCCGAATTTTTTATTTAAGGGTGTTTTTTTTACATTAAAACTAATTTTAGTTCAATAATTAAGAAAAGAAACGAAACAATACAGTTTTAATAATTCTATGCTCTCATCGTTGATCCGTCCTAAACATCTTTTTAAATTCGACAATGGGAGTGTTGATCCGGAGAAAAAGAGTTAAAACAGATAAAATATTTATTATAGAAAGAAAAGAAACATTGCGACTGCCTATACTTAATAGTGTGAGTTAATTGTCATTTCATTTTTTTAAAAATTTATTAATATCAATCAAGTAATAATATTTCCAAATCTTCACTCTAGATTTTAAATAGAATTAAAGACTAAAAATAAATTGGGGATTATGATTTATAGCAGTGTTGTCCAACCGGTGTGCCGCAGCACACTAGTGTGCCGCGAGGAAATTTTAGTGTGCCGCGAAAGATTTCAAAAATACCATAAGCTACAAAGCTACTGGAGCCGACATTTTTGAGCTTGTTAACAAAAATGTTTCTTCGCGAGGATTACGGTGGAAGAGATGTGTGAGCGTATGTACTGACGGAACACCATCAATGCAAGGTCTAAGGAATGGATTCGTGACTCACGTGTGCAGTCTTAATGAACGTGTCAAAATTATGCACCGCATGATTCATCTTATCTTATCTTATCTATACAGACGCCCCTTCTATGCAGACGATAATTGCGTCCACAGACCATGACAGATGATCTGTTGGCAAGTGATGCAGCGTTCATAGGTTCACAGGCCACTAACTAGTGTTAGGTACCCATTCGGAGCTGGGTGACTCAGGGACGCCCTAGGCCCCGGGAACAAATCTGTGCCTTCACATGGATTCCAACCCGTGACCATCGGTTCGCCAGTCGAGCACGCTGCCACTCGACCACCGCGTCCCCTTTCATCGCGAGGTTTTGGTATTAAACTCATTACCAGAATCGCTTGGCGTTACTATGAACCAGGTCATCAGAATTGTGAATTACATCAAGTCTAGCCCTCTTCGTTCGAGATTATTTGCATCATTGTGCGAGGCGATGGAATCGGATTATAAGTGCTTGTTGTACCACACCGACGTCAGGTGGCTTTCTAAGGGCAAAGTTCTTGCTCGCGTCGTATTTTTGCGAAAAGAAATTTTGTCATTCCTTGAGGTTGAAAGCGAAGAATTCAAATTTATTGAAGATAACATCTGGTGGCTTAAAGTTACTTTCCTGAACGATTTATTTGAAAAATTGAACAACCTCAATTTGAGTCTACAAGAGTGAAAGAGAACATCATTACAATTAGCTGCAAGCTACTGCTACAAGCTTTCAAAGAAAAACTAGATGTCTGGATTAAAAATGCTGAGAGCAAAAAATTTGACTTCCTGCCAGGCGTCAATGCGTCATTGATCAAGGATCAACTATCAGCTGAGATCCAAAAAACATTCCAAAATCTTCAAGCATCTTTTTTGAATTACTTCCCATCGCTCGAAACGCAGCAATATGAGTGGGTTTTGAACCCATTCGTCGTTCAAGATATTTCTGTTCTGTCGATGATTGAACATGAAAATTTGATCGACATAAGAAACGATATGATCCATAAAAATGAGTTTGCAGAAAAAGCGCTCACAGCTTTCTGGATGGCCCTCCGACATGAATTCCCTCAACTGGCTAAATGTGCAATCGAATTATTACTACCTTTTGGATCTTAATATCTCTGCGAACTTGGTTTTTCTGCCCTGACAGAAATCAAATCCAAAAAACGTGAAAGACTGCAGATGATAGACAGAGAAATGAGAGGTTTTTTATCCAGCAATGAGCCGCGTTTCGAGCTAATCTGATCCAAAGAAAACGCTCAAGTATCTCATTAATTATGAAACATCTTTTGAATAAAAATTGATTTCTTGTTTTTTGTGAGGTGTGCCGCGCAAATTTTTTACCAGTTTAGTGTGCCGTGAACGATTTTCGGTTGGACAACACTGATTTATAGGCATAGGCCTAGTAACCAGCTCATATAATATAATTTAGGGCCTAGGTGTGCTGCTAATAATAATAATATTAATAATAATATACACATGCTACTACTACTATTACTTTTCCATAATGTTGACAATTTTGAGATTTAAGATATTTGAAGACCTCAAGGAAAGAAACGGGTATGTTACATTTTTGAAATTTTTTAGTTATACTTTGTGTATCTAGAAGATCAAAAATGAATGCTCTGAATGAGGTTTTATGAAAAAATTATGTCTCTGCCCCAATAAAAAATTCAAATCTATTTAGTTAATTTAAAAGAAATCTGTATAAATTTGAATGTTTAAACTTGAATACAATTAATACATATATCTCAAAACTACAAAAATGTGACATAGCCGTTTCTTCGTTTGAGCTCTTTATTTGGATTCTGATAATCATAATTTAATATATATTGGCATTATATTGATACAATTTTATTAATCACATCATGATGTCTTGTCTAGTCTAGTGGGCAGTAAAAGGTTTAGTAAGACAAAGTATTAAGAGAGTCAAAGACACTCTCACTCAGTCAGAGTGACTCTCAGTCTCATGCATTCGCCACCGCCACTGTCAGTCAGGCTCAGGGCCAGGGCAATCTAGCAATATTTAGCCATTTAATTTTGAAATAAAAACAGCAAAACTCAATTACTCTGATTAATCAGTTCCTTAAAATAGCTATATCGGTCTGTCAGAAATCAATATAATATATGTAATAATGTTTTATTAATAATATTTCGGATTTGCAGGAAGCAATTTCAATGGTTCGTGTTTCGTATCATTGTTGACAAGCTGAGATATAAATTTATATTTACAAGGCTAATAATTATTTATTTTCGAATAACAATGGTGAAAGTAATTTTGAAACAAATTTGAATGTGACGAATGTATTTAATAAGAATTAAAATAAATGTGTTTTAAGGTTTTTATTGTCAAAGAAAATAAAATTATGAAATATATAATCATTTATTATTTTATTTTTATTTTGAGGATATGGCTATGGGTAGGGAGTTGGAGCCAAAGAACTTGGAGTAAAGGGGAAATCGGCTATAGGTACGGCAATTTGTGATCTTTTTTTTACCACGTTTTTATTAACTCGCTTTCGTTGGGCATTGTCCAAGATTTTTTCAAATCTGCCAAAGTAAAATCGAACCAATTCTGATGGTCATAGAGATCAGAAAATTTTACCACAGATAGATCTTGGATGACAATGCATTGTATCAAAATTTCAGATCGATCAAATGTACCGTTATTAAATTATTGAACTTTTAAGTTTATCTATAGTCTATATAAAAGCATCTGTACCGTCGGCTTTTGTTGACATCCGTGAGTTCGCCCCGTGACCACATCACAATGTTTTTAAAACGTTGAGCGGGCGCTTGTGAGGTGTTTGTTAAAATAAATAGAGGTAAAAAAAATATTTTTAAAAACCAGGTTGTTATAAGTGGACTAAAAAGAATAAAATAAATAGAAGTTAAAAAAAAGATTTTTAAAAGC
This sequence comes from Ampullaceana balthica, assembly GCA_944989445.1. NCBI lineage: Eukaryota > Metazoa > Mollusca > Gastropoda > Lymnaeidae > Ampullaceana > Ampullaceana balthica. The sequence goes on from CALYLW010002092.1 coordinate 35,717, forward strand.
CACGTTTTTATAAGCGGACTAAAAAGAAGAGAATAATTTAAAATTTATTAGTTCAAGTACTTCGTTTTAATATGACTAAAAACGTGGGGTGGGTGTTTGGTATAAAAATTAAAGATTTCTAATTTAGAAGGCAAAAGAGAGATCTATAAGTGAGAGAATGAGTGAACCGCATATGTTAAACATCATAAGCACCCGCCCCATGTTTTTAGTCATATTAAATCGAAGTACTTGAACTAATAAGATTTTAAATTATTTTCTTCTTTTTAGTCCGCTTATAAAAACGTGGTTTTTAAAAATCTTTTTTTTACTTCTATTTATTCAATAACAGCTGGGTAAATTTGTGATTTGTTTAAAGAACTACCAAATTCATGCTTTTTATATTATATGTATATCAGGAAATTTTGAATGCAGTAAAAAAAATGTATTATGAAATTTACAACCAAAATTTTAAAGTAAATAGTAAATATACAAAAATATTTAAAAATTTATCCTTATGTTTGTATTAATTGTATTGTAATCTGCAAATTGTATCAAATATTTGACAATTTAACAATTATTCTAATTAATTAAAATGTATAAATAAATTAAGTTTGGTCAATACTTTTTAGAAATATTAACTTTTTTGGCTCTCAAAAGTAAAAAAGTGTTATTTGGGTAAACAGATGTCTGTATGCTGTTAACAGATGCAGGACTAAACGCAAACCATACATAAGCGTAGGACGCAATAATCTTCTGTATAGAAGGAGAACATATTGATTCTTCCTTATTTAGGCTTTATCTTTATCTTATCAATACAGACGCTCCTTCTAAGCAGAAGATAATTGCGTCCACAGACCATGACAGATGATCTGTTGGCACGTGATGCAGCGTTCACAGGCCACGGCTTTGTGGGTTCCACGCATTACCCAGCCGCCTAACTAGTGTTAGGTACCCATTCGGAGCTGGGTGACTCAGGGACGCCCTAGGCCCCGGGAACAAATCCTTGCCTTGACATGGATTCGAACCCGTGACCATCGGTACGCCAGTCGAGCGCACTGCCACTCGACCACCGCGTCCCCAGATACAAGGAGCGTCTGAAACAGATACAATAAGATAAGATTATATGTTCCCTAGAAACGAGACGTTTCCACAAGATATTGAACACCTCCTACACCGAGAATATCACCAACGAAGCGGTCTATGATAAAAATAACCACCTAATTGCCCCATACGAGGAGCTTCTCTAGAAGACAAAAACTAAGATGGTATGTGGACGTTGTGTCTTGAGACACAGCCCAGGGAGAGAGAAGTTGTGTCTTGAGACACAGCCCAGGGAGAGAGAAGTTGTGTCTTGAGACACAGCCCAGGGAGAGAGAAGTTGTGTCTTGAGACACAGCCCAGGGAGAGAGAAGTTGTGTCTTGAGACACAGCCCAGGGAGAGAGAAGTTGTGTCTTGAGACACAGCCCAGGGAGAGAGAAAAGGAGGCAGGCAAAAGAAGAGATTGGAGGACGAATGGATCTGCCTGTTGTTCATTAACTCCCAAAGGGCAGCATATGATCGGAAAAAATCGCGTGAATTAGTGAACAGTCTGCGATATTGCACAAATGAACCACCAACGATTAAATGGATAGGAAGAAGAAGAAATACAATTATTTAATTTGTTATTTTTAAAACTAAACAAAAAATCATTTGGTATAAATTATAAAAAGAAAGTTGATGTATACTAAATACTTAAATACTACAATATATAATTAATACATTTTAAAATGGAAAGTAAGAAGAAAAAATATTTTAAAAATCAATTTATTTTCTTCAGGATTGTGGTATAGTAATGTTTTTTTTCAGGATAACATAATGTGTCGCAGCCAAAAAAATAAAGAACAAAAAAGCAAAGTTATTTCTGTAATATGGCTAATAAATATATTTACTATTCATGATTTTTTTCAAGTTAAGTTGAACTTAATTAAATAAAATGAATTCGCCACCAACGCGCATTTGTATGCTATCCTTACTAATAACGTTGCGGATGATTGACCAGTTGCTGGCAGATATCTAGCGCCTCAAGTCTATCGGTCCGGTCATCGGATATGTAGATACTTAGTTATTAATGATTGATTTAGTTTATCTTGATTACTCCATTAAACCCAAACACGTAAAGATCACAGGTGTATATATGGATGTAGAGAAGTAGCTTTGTCACAGTAACCAATTAATTGCATATTTGGTGTTAATATATTTTTTCTTATAATGCTCTTGATTCGGCATCTTTTCACACCTCGAACTCTAACCAGTGCTGTTTTTTTTTCTAGCAGACGGTGTTCTGGCCCCCTTTTTCCAGAACTTTGTATATTAGTAATATTACTACCCGAAATGTTTGGTCTTACTGCTTTTTCAGGTTGTGAACCGGTACTTTTTTTTTAAAGAAAATAACATTAACCCCAAACCCTAACCTAACTTTTTATGAATGTTGTAATTAATGTTGTATCGGTTTTGGGTTGTTTCGAACACTTAATCTGTTTAAGTATTATAATGGTTGAATATCGGCTATATAAGCTCTTTTTACATGTTTTTTTTCCCCCAAACTATATCCGATATAATTTTGACCTTTGATCCCTTCAGGTCAGAGGTCGATAAAATACGTGACATGTTGAAGGTCAAGGTAGTTGCTACAGAAATAAATTTCAATTCCTTTTCTTTTTTTCCCCCCCCCGTGAACTGAATAATTGGCACTTGAGGTATGCTATCTCAGGGCTTCTCATAACTATACCAAGGGATCATTCTAAAAGGTGGTGTGGAAGTGGCAGTCACTGTAGTGAACAATATAAATTTGACCATAACATGAAATACATTAGTAACCAATATCAAGCTATATTTATATATTTATATGGGGCCTCCATAAATGACGTCACACGTTTTTGGCCGATTTTCACCCCTGTCCCCCCTCGTCACACGTCGTTACAAAACTTAGACCCCCCCTCGAATATGACGTCACAAAGCTTTGACATCCCCCCCCCCTAAAATCATTATTTTCTAAAAGTAAATGAACATGTTTCAAATCACTATTTTGTCATTTAAGTATTTATTTAGTGTGTAAGGATGCACAATATCGTTACACGCGTGAAACCATGTAAGACGTCATTAAATAAATTGTAAACAATCAAATATTTAAGCGGAACTTTTATTTAAAGTTGCGCATTTTTTATTTTGATGTCATATTTCTTAAACACCCCCTCCCCCTTCGTCAACTATGGTCCCAAATGTGTGACCCCCTCCCCAGTCGGGGCGTGACGTCATTTGTGGACGGCCCCTATCACCATTACATGACAGAAAGTAGTAACAATGAATTTAAGATATTTACCACCAAAAGATTAAACATAACATTAACTATTATATTTAAGATATTAATACCACTATAACATGAAACTCATCATTAACCAATATATTAAAATTCAAAAACATTGATACCTCCGTAACAAATCCAGTAAACAAGATTCTTAATCGAGCATTTGCACGAAATAGTACGCAAAACTCTCCTTTTTTTAAAAATCCGTCGGGCATTAGGTGCCGTAAATGTTCTTGATTAAACAACCCCGTAAAACAAATTTTTTGACTATAAATCTATATATATAAAAATCAAAGTATGTATGTATGTATGTATGTCCTTTATAGCTTACTAAACCATTCATCCAATCGCCATGAAACTATTGGAGAATTTTGAGTACGCTCCTGGGATGGTCACTGGCAACTTTTTTTTGCAAATTTATCACTCACGGGGCGCCGGGGGCCCATAATATGATTTTTTTCTTATATGAGCTATATACAAATTAATTTATGCGTTAGCTGTTAGGTAAATTGATGAATCTTCACTAAACTTTGTATATAACAACTTGGTAGCCAATATTGAAATACTATAGGGCACTAATTTCCTAATGTCCATTTCTACGGGGCTGGGGGCCGAAAATGTCTTTTTCCATAAAGGTTTAAGATTTTATTCCCCATTCAATTATAAAAGATCTTGAGAAATATAGATAAATATAACCACTATGAAGTTGATTGAAATATACAGGTGTTTTGAACTTGACATCTTGCACTAATTTGGCCCTGGGGCCCTTAATGTCATTTTTTGCTTATATGAGCTATATAACATTAGTTAATGTGATAGCTACTGAGTAAATGAATGGATCTTAACCAAACTTTGCATGTAAACACTTGGTAGCCCGCATATTAAAATAACAAGGGGCACTTCACTTCTAATGTCCGACTGTTCAAGACCGGGGCCCAAAATGTCTTTTTTTCGAATATGTTTGAGATATGATTTGCCATTCTATTTTTAACGATCTTGAGAAATATATCCATGATGAAGCTGACTTAAAATGAACAGCATGTTGAAATGTACATCTTACATCGAATGAGTCGAGGGCCCCAAATGTCTTTTTTTAGTATACTCTAAGATATTATTTCCCACTCAGTTTTTAGCGATATAATGAAATATATCCATGACGAAACTGAATTTAAATAAACAGGTTCTCAAAATGTGCATCTTGAACCAAATGGACCAGGGGGCCCCTTAATGTATTTTTTCCTTATATTAGCTTTATAAAAATCACTTTAAGCGTTAGATAATGAGAAAACAACAGGATTTTGACCAAACTCGGTATATAGCAACTTAAGAGCCTATATTAAATTTCTACAGGGCCATGAACTCCTAATGTCCATTTCCTCCGGGCTGGGGGCCCTAAATGTGTTTTTTTACTAAACTTTTAATTTTGTATTCCTCATTCAATTTTACACGATATTGAGAAATATAGATAAATAAATGTATATGTTTGTTACGAAATTGATTGAAATGAACAGATTTTCGAATTACATTTGTTAAACTGATGGGCCCGGTGACCCTTAATGTAATTCCTTTTTTATCTATACATGTATTCTTTTTTTTTACTGAGATCGTTGCAACGCACAATGGGTCTGCTAGTCCCTTATATATGAGATATAACTAAAAGTATTGATTATGTTCAAATGCGACAAACATTTACAGACTGAAACCGACTGATATCCCCCTGGCTTTAAAACCGGGGGAAGGGATGGAAGGGGATGTGGACATCGACGGGTGGCGTCAACGCGTGAACTCAACTGGCACTTCGAAGAAAAACAATAACAAACTGTGAAATTGAGTTACATATGTTATATAGAGATAAACTAAAAATGCATTAATTTAATTACGGTACGTTCGATCGATCTTAAATTTCGACACGATGCATTATTAGGTGACAAGAGTCGTCTTTGGGCAAATTTCAGCTCGATAGCATCACGGGAAGTGTGTCATTTTTAAACTTTTGTGTTTTCCGCCTGCCTGGCTACGAACGACAGATAGAGAGACAGAGACGGCGGTGAAGTTAATAGAAGGGATTTAAAAATAGACTCTACTCACTTCGTCTTGAAAAAGCTACGTAATAAAACACTGACACTAAAATTAATATTAGTACCCTATGGAACTGCATGATGAACCCAAACTGGAGTTTTACAAATTGGAATTCTTTAGAGTTTATTTTTCTCTTAATTTCTTATAAATGTAAAATGTTAAGAAAATGCTGTTGGTGTCGATTGACATGCAAGTTAATGAACTAAAGTTCAGATGTAGGGGAATGGCCTACATTACCATTCATGTTGGTGCTGTTCCTTTATAACCATGCCATGCGGTCGTTTCGTGACTGTCTGTTGAAATTAGGGGATTTTACCGTGTTAGTTTTGTTGGATATTTGAGCTTCATTGCACCTTGTTGCGTCAGTGATAAGGTTAGAATCATACCTGTGCACCCACAAAATCTTATTTCTCACAATTCTTTTTAATCAGAAAAATGTTTAAAGTAAAGTAAGTTTAGTAAAGGTTCTAATGAGGTGTAAGGCTAAAAAGTATTTTAAAGTAATCATATGTTGGAAGTAATCAAATGTTCGAAGTAATCAAATGTTGGAAGTTATGTAGTTTAACTTTTGTGATGCGTTGGAAGTTGATCTCAATATAATTGTGTTTTTAGGATCTTTGTTATTTCAGATGTGATGAGAGCTGCATCCCAATAGATATATCTGTGGCCCCTGAGCCATTGTTACACCTGTGGCCCCTGAGCCATTTCGACACCTGTGGTCTGTGAGCCTTTGATACTACCGAGGCCCCTGAGCCATTTATACATGTCACCTGATCCATTTAATATACACCTCCCCTGAGCCATTGAGACTCATGGATCGTGCAGGAAAGACTAAAAGTAATTTTAACATTTGAAGAGTGTACCTTTACCCTTTAGAAAGTGTTCTACTTTTGAAGTAGCATTATTTTTGTTGGTATATAACTATTGTGTTTTTAAAAACTTGCAAAATATAAAACACGGATACGGTTCAAATATATTAAACGGTGGCAGTTACTTGGGTCAGAGGTTACTCTGACGTCATTACGACGACTTGTTCTGTTTAGAACTGAGTCTGTACCAGATATTGATACATGTCAAGGTCATTCTCTATCTGCAGCAATACAACAAATGGCTGATAATGGACCATTTTCAACTGGTGTGGATAGAAAGAATTATTGATGTCTGACTTCTTGTTGAGTTCCTCCACAACCAAAACAAAGAACTTGAACATTAGGTGACTAAATTAACTTGTAGTACAGAAGGTCAAAGGTCACATGACAACAAGTTGGCTAAATTAAGACATCGTAATACCTGAGCTCAAGTACTGGGTGACTAAATTAAGACAGTGTAGTACCTGAGCTCAAGTACTGGGTGACTAAATTAAGACATTGTAGTACCTGAGCTAAAGTACTGGGTGACTAAATTAAGGCATTGTACTACCTGAGCTCAAGTACTGGGTGACTAAATTAAGACATTGTAGTACCTGAGCTCAAGTACTGTGTGACTAAATTAAGACATTGTAGTACCTGAGCTCAAGTACTGGGTGACTAAATTAAGACATTGTAGTACCTGAGCTCAAGTACCGGGTGACTAAATTAATACAACTAAATATCATGTAACTATATTCATAAATGAAGGGAGTGCAGCACCTGAACTTAAAAATCATGTGAATAATTTAATAAAATGTCGAACCTGGTTAAAATGACATCACGTGATTAAATGAAACGAAACTGGCATCGGAGCTCAAACCTCTGTTGCATAAATTAAGAAATATAATTATTTAATTCTGTTGATACGATCAATGTCTTCATAGCTTATGGTCATTAGACCGAAGTCATGACTTGACTCGTGTCAAAGTCAATTTCCACATACATTATCGTCATAAGACCAAGAGTGACCATCACAGAGTTTGAGGTCAATGCCCTTTCAAAGACGCACCAACTATTGGCGACTTCGTTATGGTTTTGTTTTTTTAATGTTGAAAATTTGTGAGCCTATATTTTTATAATTGAGCAAATATTTATTACTACTTGAATTAGAAAGGAAGTAAATATTTGAATTAATTAACTCAGCATTAATTGATCTAATATGATATCTTACTCACAGTTAAATAGCCTTTTTGGTTATAGGTTTAATTAGATCATGAATTGATTTACAGCTCAATAAATAAACTGTTAAATAAAAGCATTGGCTGAAGAAATATCTTTGTCTTCTAGGTCATCTTATTTAATTGGTGTACGCGTAAATTAGTTTCAGATACATTTTTCATATAATTAGCATCATTTTCATAACAATGCCATACGTATTCTATGATTTTTTTAAAAATATAAGCCAAAGTCCATAATTTGATAAGGAAATCTGTTGGTGTACAAGCATTGACTTTTCTTTTTACTTTTTACGGACTAAGATAGTTGTTGAAATGATTTGGATCTCCATAATTTATTTAGCAAAGCCTTGACAACAAAGAGGAATGTTATTTTAAAGGGTGGGGGAGGGGGGAGCCATCCATCTGATAATTAACACAGACTTGATGCCATTAATGACCAATGTTTACATCTGTTTAGCCCCTTGAGTATTAGGTGTATCCAGGAACGTTTTGAATTAATGAAAGCTCCTCGCCCCCAATTGACTGGCCATTTGATGAAAGTTTGTCTGCTGTAGTGACAAGTAAGGTTTTGTTTCACTGTGTCAAAATGGTCGTTGATACTTTGAAAATAAAACACTTAATCGTCTTGAAATATTATCAAGAAAATTTAAAAAGTAAAATAAGATCTTGAATTAAATTCCGTAGACCTACAAAATGGAACTGCGCTAAAACAACAATAAGCGAATAATAGTTTTCCAAATAAACATCTGTGTGAAACACTGACGTTGATAATACTGAGGCCAAATTTGTTTGCCTTTTACCTATTATAAAAAGTTTTTAATATATTTTTTAAAAAATTAATATTCTTTTTAAAACATGTGAAAGGACACAATAGAACTTATAATTCTTATAATTCCTTTTTAGACACTCTTTTTTTCTGTTGTAATAATTCTATTTGTTCTGTTGTAATAATTCTATTTGTTCTGTTGTAATAATTCTATTTGTTCTGTTGTAACCGAGGAGTCCACTTGTGAAACATACCAGTCAATTTTGGTGGGAAATTTAGTGACTGACCTTTTCTGGTTTCAATGGTAACACATAGTCTTTTTTTTATAGTTTGTTTATGGTCGTTTTAAACCTATTAGATGTGCTGTGTATCTTATTGTTAAAAACTAAAGACTTGAAAAATCTGCCAAGTCGCTCAAACATAAATGTCTTTTTCTCAAAAGCTATAAAAAATGTCTTAAATGGTTTTGCAAGTGGACACTACTCAATTTGAAAAATATAAACACATGTTTGTTTTTTTAAAGGACGCTGATTGTTTATAATAGTTCGTTTGCAACTTCATCGTCTAATTCACGGGATATAAAGCCTACACTATCTGGAAATAATCAAAGCATACAAGCTATTTACCCAATTATCTTACATAATTCTACAATATCTGGCAATAATCAGAGCATACAAGCTATTGACCCAATTATTTTACATAATTCTACAATACCTGGCAATAATCAGAGCATACAAGCTATTGACCCAATTATATTAAATAATTCTACAATATTTGGCAATAATCAGAGCATACAAGCTATTGACCCAATTATTTTAAATAATTCTACAATATCTGGCAATAATCAGAGCATACAAGCTATTGACCCAATTATATTAAATAATTCTACAATATCTGGCAATAATCAGAGCATACAAGCTATTGACCCAATTATCTTACATAATTCTACGATATCTGACAATAACCAGAGCATAAAAGCTATTGACCAAATTATATTACACAATTTTAAGTTCATTTTGTATTGAAAAATAACTTTCCGATGAAAACTAAATTATAATTAATTTTAGTTGCACCTGTCATGTTGAGGGTTTTCATTGAAGCCATGCAACCTTTTAACTGAGTGATAAGGACATTTAACATACTGGTAAACACATCTCATAGATTTATAAACCCGCCATAACATACTGGTAAACATATCTCATGGATTTATAACCCCGCCATAACATACTGGTAAACAGATCTCATGGATTTATAAACCCGCCATAACATACTGGTAAACAGATCTCATGGATTTATAAACCCGCCATAACATACTGGTAAACATATCTCATGGATTTATAACTCCGCCATAACATACTGGTAAACACATCTCATAGATTTATAACCCCGCCATAACATACTGGTAAACACATCTCATAGATTTATAACCCCGCCATAACATACTGGTAAACACATCTCATAGATTTATAACCCCGACATAACATACTGGTAAACACATCTCATGGATTTATAACCCCGCCATAACATAATGGTAAACACATCTCATAGATTTATAACCCCGCCATAACATACTGGTAAACACATCTCATAGATTTATAACCCCGCCATAACATACTGGTAAACACATCTCATAGATTTATAACCCCGCCATAACATGCTGGTAAACACATCTCATGGATTTATAACCCCGCCATAACATACTGGTAAACAAATCTCATAGATTTATAACCCCGCCATAACATACTGGTAAACACATCTCATAGATTTATAACCCCGCCATAACATACTGGTAAACAGATCTCATGGATTTATAAACCCGCCATAACATACTGGTAAACATATCTCATGGATTTATAACCCCGCCATAACATACTGGTAAACACATCTCATAGATTTATAACCCCGCCATAACATACTGGTAAACACATCTCATAGTTTTATAACCCCGCCATAACATACTGGTAAACACATCTCATAGATTTATAACCCCGCCATAACATACTGGTAAACACATCTCATAGATTTATAACCCCGCCATAACATACTGGTAAACACATCTCATAGATTTATAACCCCGCCATAACATACTGGTAAACACATCTGATGGATTTATAAACCCGCCATAACATACTGGTAAACACATCTCATGGATCTATAACCCCGCCATAACATACTGGTAAACACATCTCATGGGTTTATAACCCCGCCATAACATACTGGTAAACACATCCCATGGATTTATAACCCCACCAAAACCTACTTACGATTGTTAACGCGCCATTAGGTCACTTCGGGAGACATAATTAGAGTCACTCTAACCAGTGTCCTTCCATCCTTAAACTTTCTGTCTTCTAGCAAATTAAACTTAGACATTTTGTCCCCTCAGGACTGAATGAAAAATTTCTCTAAATAAAATTAATATCGTGCCCGTTATGAATAAGATTGCATGTGGATCACATGGACCCAATCCAGCATGATGAAAGTCATTCATTGCATCATGGTCGTCAAAGTGATTTACGAAATTGTTTGTGTCACACTCACCTCGACACCGATCAATGACGTCAAATTTTATGTATGAGTTCTTTCCATAAAGGTCAACTTGCATCAGATTTACCACACATAAAAAATATATTTTATAATAATATTCTCAAAATAGCAGGCCTCAATGTTCTCCCTTTTAGGCCCCCTTTGCCATGGTTAAACCCTCATTAGTCTCCGTCTAAGGGCCCTATTGCTGGTGTTGAGGCCTCATAAAGTTATCCATTCATTAGTCTCCGTCTAAGGGCCCTATTGCTGGTGTTGAGGCCCCATTAAGTCATCCATTCATTAGTCTCCGTCTAAGGGCCCTATTGCTGGTGTTGAGGCCTCATTAAGTCATCCATTCATTAGTCTCCCTCTCAATGTTCTCCCTATAATTAGTCTCCCTTTCATTAGTCTCCCACTCATTATTCTCCCTTTCATTTGTCTCCCCTTCATTAGTCTACCCCTTCATTAGTCTCCCCTTCATTAGTCTCCCTTTTATTAATCTCCCTTTCACTAGTCTCTCTTTCACTAGTCTCCCTTTCATTAGTCTCCCTCTTCACTAGTCTCCATTTCACTAGTCTCCCTTTCACTAGCCTCCCTTTCATTAGTCTCCCCCTTCACTAGTCTCCCTTTCACTAGTTTCCCTTTCACTAGTCTCCCTTTCATTAGTCTCCCTTTCACTAGTCTCCCCTTCACTACTCTCCCTTTCATTAGTCTCCCCCTTCATTAGTCTCCCCCTTCACTAGTCTCCCTTTCACTAGTCTCCTTTTCACTAGTCTCCCTTTCACTTTCCCTTTCACTAGTCTCCCTTTCACTATTCTCCCTTTCACTAGTCTCCTTTCACTAGTCTCCCTTTCACTAGTCTCCCTTTCACTAGTCTTCCTTTCACTAGTCTCCCTTTCACTAGTCTCCCTTTCACTAGTCTCCTTCCACTAGTCTCCCTTTCACTAGTCTCCCTTTCACTAGTCTCCCTTTCACTAGTCTCCCTTTCAATAGTCTCCCTTTCACTAGTCTCCCTTTCACTAGTCTCCCTTTCTTTAGTCTCCCCCTTCACTAGTCTCCCTTTCACCATTCTCCCTTTCATTAGTCTCCCCCTTCACTAGTCTCCCTTTCACCATTCTCCCCTTCACTAGTCTCCCTTTCACCATTCTCCCTTTCATTAGTCTCCCCCTTCACTAGTCTCCCTTTCACTAGTCTCACTTTCACTAGTCTCCCTTTCACTAGTCTCCCTTTCACTAGTCTCCCTTTAACTAGTCTCCCTTTCACTAGTCTCCCTTTCACTAGTCTCTCTTTCACTAGTCTCCCTTTCACTAGTCTCCTTTCACTAGTCTCCCTTTCACTAGTCTCCTTTAACTAGTCTCCATTTCACTAGTCTCTCTTTCACTAGTCTTCCTTTCACTAGTCTCCTTTCACTAGTCTCCCTTTCACTAGTCTCCCTTTCACTAGTCTCTCTTTAACTAGTCTCACTTTCACTAGTCTCCCTTTCACTAGTCTCTCTTTCACTAGTCTCCTTTCACTAGTCTCCCTTTCACTAGTCTCCATTTCACTAGTCTCCCTTTCACTAGTCCTCATTTCAATAGTCTCCCTTTCAATAGTCTCTCTTTCACTAGTCTCCCTTTCAATAGTCTCCCTTTCAATAGTCTCCCTTTCAATAGTCTCCCTTTCAATAGTCCCCCTTTCACTAGCCTCCCTTTCACTAGTCTCCCTTTCACTAGTCTCGCTTTCACTAGTCTTCCTTTCACTAGTCTCCCTTTCACTAGTCTCCCTATACTTAGTCTCCCTTTCACTAGTCTCCCTATACTTAGTCTCCCTTTCATTGCTCTTCCTTTCATTATTCTCCATTTCATTAGTCTCCCTTTCATTAGTCTCCCTTTCATAGTCTCCCCTTCATAGTGTCCCTTTTATTATTATCCCTTTCATAGTCGCCCCTTCATTAGTCTCCCTATAATTAGTCCCCCCTCTCATTAGTCTCCCTTTTCTTAGTCTCACTATCATTAGTCTCCCTTTCATAGTCTCCCTTTCACTAGTCTCCCTTTCACTGGTCTCCCTTTCACTAGTCTCCCTTTCACTAGTCTCTCTTTAACTAGTCTCACTTTCACTAGTCTCTCTTTCACTAGTCTCCCTTTCACTAGTCTCCCTTTCACTAGTCTCCCTTTCATTAGTCTCCCTTTCATAGTCTCCCCTTCATAGTCTCCCTTTTATTATTATCCCTTTCATAGTCTCCCATTCATTAGTCTCCCTATAATTAGTAACCCCTTTCATTAGTCTCCCTTTCCTTAGTCTCCCTATCATTAGTCTCCCTTTCATAGTCTCCCTATCACTAGTCTCCCTTTCACTAGTCTCCCTTTCACTAGTCTCCCTTTCATTAGTCTCCCTTTCATAGTCTCCCCTTCATAGTCTCACTTTTATTATTATCACTTTCATAGTCTCCCCTTCATTAGTCTCCCTATAATTAGTAGCCCCTTTCATTAGTCTCCCTTTCCTTAGTCTCCCTATCATTAGTCTCCCTTTCATAGTCTCCCTTTCATTAGTCTCCGTTTCATAGTCTCCCTATCATTAGTCTCCCTTTCATAGTCTCCCTTTCACTAGTCTCCCTTTCACTGGTCTCCCTTTCACTAGTCTCCCTTTCAATAATCTCCCTTTCACTAGTCTCCCTTTCAATAGTCTCCCTTTCACTAGTCTCCCTTTCACTAGTCTCCCTTTCACTAGTCTCCCTTTCACTAGTCTCCCTTTCACTAGTCTTCCTTTCACTAGTCTCCCTTTCTTTAGTCTCCCCCTTCACTAGTCTCCCTTTCACCATTCTCCCTTTCATTAGTCTCCCCCTTCACTAGTCTCCTTTTCACTAGTCTCCCTTTCACTAGTCTTCCTTTCACTAGTCTCCCTTTCACTAGTCTCCCTTTCACTAGTCTCCCTTTCACTAGTCTCCCTTTCACTAGTCTGCCTTTCACTAGTCTCCCTTTCACTAGTCTCTCTTTCACTAGTCTCCCTTTCACTAGTCTCCTTTTACTATTTTTCCTTTCACTAGTCTTCCTTTCACTAGTCTCCTTTCACTAGTCTCCTTTCACTAGTCTCCCTTTCACTAGTCTCCCTTTCACTAGTCTCCCTTTCACTAGTCTCTCTTTCACTAGTCTCACTTTCACTAGTCTCCCTTTCACTAGTCTCCCTTTCTTTAGTCTCCTTTCACTAGTCTCCCTTTCACTAGTCTCCCTTTCACTAGTCTCCATTTAAATAGTCTCCCTTTCAATAGTCTCTCTTTCACTAGTCTCCCTTTCAATAGTCTCACTTTCAATAGTCTCCCTTTCAATAGTCTCCCTTTCACTAGTCTCCCTTTCACTAGTCTCGCTTTCACTAGTCTTCCTTTCACTAGTCTCCCTTTCACTAGTCTCCCTATACTTAGTCTCCCTTTCACTAGTCTCCCTATACTTAGTCTCCCTTTCATTGCTCTTCCTTTCATTATTCTCCCTTTCATTAGTCTCCCTTGCATTAGTCTCCCTTTCATAGTATCCCCTTCATAGTCTCCCTTTTATTATTATCCCTTTCATAGTCGCCCCTTCATTATTCTCCCTATAATTAGTCCCCCCCTTTCATAGTCTCCCTTTCACTAGTCTCCCTTTCACTGGTTTCCCTTTCACTAGTCTCCCTTTCAATAGTCTCTCTTTTACTAGTCTCACTTTTACTAGTCTCTCTTTCACTAGTCTCCCTTTCACTAGTCTCCCTTTCACTAGTCTCCCTTTCATTAGTCTCCCTTTCATAGTCTCCCCTTCATAGTCTCCCTTTTATTATTATCCCTTTCATAGTCTCCCCTTCATTAGTCTCCCTATAATTAGTAACCCCTTTCATTAGTCTCCCTTTCCTTAGTCTCTCTATCATTAGTCTCCCTTTCATAGTCTCCCTATCACTAGTCTCCCTTTCACTAGTCTCCCTTTCACTAGTCTCCCTTTCATTAGTCTCCCTTTCATAGTCTCCCCTTCATAGTCTCCCTTTTATTATTATCCCTTTCATAGTCTCCCCTTCATTAGTCTCCCTATAATTAGTAACCCCTTTCATTAGTCTCCCTTTCCTTAGTCTCCCTATCATTAGTCTCCCTTTCATAGTCTCCCTTTCATTAGTCTCCGTTTCATAGTCTCCCTTTCTTTGTCCCCCTTTCATAGTCTCCCTTTCATTAGTCTCCGTTTATAGTCTCCCTTTCATAGTCTCCCTTTCATTAGTCTCCAATTTATTAGTCTCCCTATCATTAGTCTCCCTATCATAATTCTCCCTTTCATAGTCTCCCTTTCATAGCCTCCCGTTCATAGTCTTTCTTTCATAGTCTCCCTTTCATAGTCTCCCTATCATTAATCTCCCTTTCATAGTCTCCCTTTCATAGTCTCCCTTTCATAGTCCCCCTATCATTAGCCTCCCTTTTATAGTCTCCCTTTCATAGTCTCCCTTTCATTAGTCTCCCTTTAATAGTATTCATTTCATAGTCTCCCTATCATTAGTCTCCCTTTCATAGTCTCCCTTTCATAGTCTCCCTTTCATTAGTCTCCATTTAAAAGTCTTCCTTTCATAGTCTCCCTTTCAGGACTGAAGCATTCCTTCCACATGAACACAGCTGTTCTACCAAACCAACAAAACTAAATTAATTAATACAAAAAATATTTTATTGGGCTGGTACTGATTAAAATTTTCGTGTTTGATTAATATTAATTGGAAAAAATAATCGCTTAATTTCGATTAATTATAACGCATATATAGATCCAACAATTTGTATCCTATCTGCAATAATCCATGACTTAACTTAAGAGTTGACACAAAAATGTGGAACATTCAAACTGACGTAAGTGATACATTCAAACTGACGTAAGTGATTTTGCTGTAAATTTAAAAAAAAACAAAAAAAACATTAAGAGTTTGTTTAATTATAAACTTATACAGTATACTGACTGTCGGTCACTTTATAGTAAGCAAGTAGGCATCACTTGATCCAGTCCCGCAGACAAACCAGAGTGCTTACATTTTCTGGAGGCAGACGTGATCGCATTTCATTGACGATGTATCCTGAAGAACTGAACAGTCTTTCGCACAGAGCAAATGTTGCAGGTACACAAAGAATCGTTTGCACAAAACTGCTTAAGACAGGAAAACGTTGTTTATTTTAAACAACTTGAGAGTGAGAGGATTAATCTGTTTCTGGAATGGAAGTTTCTTCTTGGTACCGCGTCAGCTCGGCCTGTGCACCTTGTGCTACATCTGAATCGTCAGCTGACAACTGCGATTCAGAGTCGCTAAGCAACAGAGTAAGTTTTTGTTTCTACGGGACAGGTGCTTTTGCCTTTTTCTAAATTCTTTATATTAACTCGTGGCGTCTTCTTGCTTGATTGTTTGCTCGATTGCCGAAAAACTTTGGATCGATATCTAACCCACTTCCTCGTATGCTAGCGAGCTGAAATTTTGCAGGCAGACTCGTGCCGACTATAAAAATGATACATCGAAATTTCAGATCGATCGATGTGCTGTAATTACATTAACGAATATTTAGATTATCTCTATTTATCTCTATGTAATATTTTAATTTTTGTGCTCGAGTGTCGCGTGAGTATTACATTGAACAACCTGTTTAAATTCCTTATATTAACTTCACCGGCGTCTCTGTCGTCATCTCTGTCTGTCGTTCGCGGGCGGGCGGAAAAACAAAAGTAGAAAATGACACCTTTCCCGTGATGCTATCGAGCTGAAATTTTGCACAATAGACTTGTGTCACCTAACAATGAATCGTATCAAAATTTAAGATCGCTCTAAAGTATCGTAATTAAATTAATGCATTTTTAGTCTCGCTGTGCCGATTAAATTAAACATGTTTATATAACCCTTTCCCGTGATCAAATCGAGCTGAAATTTAGCAGGCAGAGTGTAGTAGCTTTTTTTCTCTATAAATCCTTTATATATTTGAGAAATAACTAAAATTTTGAATTTTTGGATTGTCGTGCGATGCGTATTACACTGATCATTCTTTTAGTTATGTCCCGTATATAAAGGATTTATAGTAAAAAACTTGTTTTTGTTACGTTTTTTTATTTTATTTCTGAGCCCGTTGGACCTCCTGCCCTCTGGGTGCTGTAAATAATCAACCTAAAGCAGGGGTGTCCAAACTTTTTGCATGGCGGCCAAATTCCTTGAAATAAAGACCCTCGCGGGCCGGATTAAAATTATATCAAAATGACATAAGTTGAGAAGTTTTATAGCAAAATGTTAATGTGAAGGGTGAAACTGAGTTCTTGAATGCAGGAAATAGGTGAGGTCAGGTTTAATGCCACTGTTTTTTTTACATATACTATTACGTATGTGAGAGTCACTTATTCTCGTCCTCACACGGTTCTTGTTAAAATTCATAACTTAAAAATGTATGCACACAGAAGTATGTCGAGCCAAACAAGATGAGCATTTTCTTAGCAAATGTTCGAATCTCTTTGAATCTCTCTTTATCCAGCTGTCGGTAAAAGTCGTTGAGTTAAAGCTGTTCACCAATCATGGCAGGTGCACCATCAGTAATAATTCCATATATTTTTTCCAAGGTAGTTTAATGTCATTGACAGCAGAACAAACAGAAGTAAATAAATCTGTCTTTAAGACTCTGAAGGTTAATTAATTCTTCACTCACACACATGTCATCATTAACTCCTCTAAAAAAAAAGAAGTTGCGCAGTATTAGATGCATCAGTGCTTTCATCACATGCATCAGTGCTTTCATCACAGACTATCGAAAAAAAGTCAATTTTTTCTGCTTTTGCCTCTATTTGTCTCCTAATGTCAGATGAGACTTCTTCAATTCTGCGAGCCACAGTGTTGCGTGACAGGCAAACATTGGCAAACTCCTGTATGATTATAATTTTTATTTTTAAAATTATATTTTTCTATATTAAACTTCTTTGTTTTTTCCCGATCGTAGCAGTTTCGTTATTTACAAAATTTATAGATCTTAACATTTTTTTTGGAAAAATTAGATAAAGACTGAATTACTGGCCTTTTAATTATTATTTTTTAAATTGTAGGACTTTGGAGATTAAATAAGACAATGCTATCACAGCTTTAAATCGATTTTCAAGACTTTATATATAATTAAATATTTTGTTCATAAATTCAAATTCAATCATTAAAATAATGAGACGCAATTTAATAATCTTCAGTGTGCAAGAGCGTCTGTAATATAAGATAGAAATCATTATATTTGATAAATAATTGCAGCGTTATGGAAAAAATATGTTCATTTTGTACTACGGACCTTAAAATAAACAAAATGTGTTGAACATAACAAAAGTCAAAAATGTTGTTTCAAAAATTCTGATACAAAAAAAAACTATTTAAAATGTGTAAGTTCACCGTCGCATTATTCGTTTCCACTTCCGAGTCGATGAAAAAATAAAATAAAATGACGTCATTGACTTTTACGGTAGACCGTATTTCCACGTTGTTTAAAAAAAAATAATAATCACAGACTTTCGTCATCATTTGTCATAATCGAAACAGGACAAAATTTCTACTTTTCTAATAAATATACTATCATTACAGAAATAATACGTCAGTTAGTTAATTATTTCAGATGAGGCCGCGGGCCAGTTAAAATGGCTTCGCGGGCCGGTTTTGGTCCGCGGGGCCGGACTTTGGACATCCCTGACCTAAAGCAACTGATGTTAGTTTCCAGTGAGAATCAACGTCCCGTTACACCACTGTATGATTCATTGTTTGAGGTCGCAAAGTCGGTAGTGAGAGCAATACTGTGAATTATTTCTACAGCTTTCTAATGCTTTTTTGTTTAAATTTCTCGTCGTAAATCTGACCAATGTCATTATTAATTGTACGGCGACCGGGAAAATTGTATGTCATGTTTTGAAGAGCTTTACGTACCACTGTCAGTAGTCCATCATTTTCAACATTAGCGGTTGGACGTCCTGAAATGGCAATCCACTGTGCAATAGTAACTTTCAAGTCCGCTGAAACTTTGTCGCTTACATACTTGTTTGATTGATACAATAAAATATTAGTTATTGAAAGTACTTGAGAAATCTTCTGCAGGTCACTGTTGACAACGTGTTGATATTTGAAAACCCTTCTGTCGGTCACTGTTGATAACGTGTTGATATTTGAGAACTCTTCTGTCGGTCACTGTTGACAACATGTTGATATTTGAGAACCCTTCTGTCGGTCACTTTTGATAACGTGTTGATATTTGAGAACCCTTCTGTCGGTCACTGTTGACAACATGTTGATATTTGAGAACCTTTCTGTCGGTCACTGTTGACAACATGTTGATATTTGAGAACTCTTCTGTCGGTCACTGTTGACAACGTGTTGATATTTGAGAACCCTTATGTCAGTCACTGTTGACAACATGTTGATATTTGAGAACCTTTCTGTCGGTCACTGTTGACAACATGTTGATATTTGAGAACTCTTCTGTCGGTCACTGTTGACAACATGTTGATATTTGAGAACCCTTCTGTCGGTCACTGTTGACAACATGTTGATATTTGAGAACCTTTCTGTCGGTCACTGTTGACAACATGTTGATATTTGAAAACCCTTCTGTCGGTCACTGTTGATAACGTGTTGATATTTGAGAACTCTTCTGTCGGTCACTGTTGACAACATGTTGATATTTGAGAACCCTTCTGTCGGTCACTGTTGATAACGTGTTGATATTTGAGAACTATTCTGTCGGTCACTGTTAACAACATGTTGATATTTGAGAACCCTTCTGTCGGTCACTGTTGACAACGTGTTGATATTTGAGAACCCTTCTGTCGGTCACTGTTGACAACGTGTTGATATTTGAGAACTCTTCTGGCGGTCACTGTTGACAACATGTTGATATTTGAGAACTCTTCTGTCGGTCACTGTTGATAACGTGTTGATATTTGAGAACCCTTCTGTCGGTCACTGTTGATGTGAAAACATGTTGATACATGAGCGGATGTTTGTGCTGAAGGTGATACTTCAGGAGCGGTCCATAAATGACGTCACGCACCTAGGGGGGAGGGAGGTCCCCACATTTTTTGACGATGTGTGACGAGGGGGAGGGGGGAGTTTAAGAATTGTGACGACACGACAAAACACGCTACTTTAAAAAAAGTTCAACTCAAATATTCCATTTCTTAGTATTTATTTTATGACATTTTACATGCATTCACGCATGTTGAGATATTAGAGTGAAGCCTTACACTAAATACATACTAAAAAAACAGTGGTTCCCAAAGTGGTGCATACGGACCCCCCAGGGGTCCACGGTACCTTTCAGGGGGTCTGTGGAAAATTAAAATTGATTTGGGGGTCCCTGAACAACGTCAGGGGGTCCGCGCAAGGTTTAAAAAACAATAAAACTGTGATTAATTTTTTTAATTATTTTGGAAATTATAATAAATAACAATAAATAAAATAGTATATTTTCAACTAATTAAATACGATCTTAGGTGCTATCAGTTATGGAGTACAATGTTGATTTACATAGAAAAGATAGTAGAACTGAGGTAATTTCCACAGCTATAACCATCAAAATACTTGGTTTATTGAAACGTCTAGATTTTCACTTGAATCTACGAGGGTTGCAAGGTTGGGTAATATTCGATGTGTCTTGAAGTTATATTTATCTAAATTGTATCCTATCATCAAATACTATTTTCAATAGGGCTTTACTGTAACATGCCATTGAAAACGTTAATAATTATTAACAGTGGTTTGTTACAACACATAAGAGAATGAGTGAGCTCTGGGCCTGTTTTAGACTTGACGGGGTCCTAGGTTATTTGAGATATTGGGGCCTTAGGCTATTTGAGGTATGGGGGCCCTTTTGAAGTCCAGATATTCTATGTCAGTGATATGAAAAAAATTCCGGGGCCCTCCAAAAGGTGGGGGGGGCCCTAAGCTATAGCTTGATTAGCAAATTGGTAAATCAAACACTGGGTGAGCTGAAGAAACAATGCCGACAATACAGTGTTTTTGAATATTTGAAGTA
Source organism: Ampullaceana balthica (assembly GCA_944989445.1). Classification (NCBI taxonomy): domain Eukaryota; kingdom Metazoa; phylum Mollusca; class Gastropoda; family Lymnaeidae; genus Ampullaceana; species Ampullaceana balthica. Next base: position 56,482 of record CALYLW010002092.1, read on the forward strand.
TGGCTAAATGTTTGGAAACATAAACGAAATGTGAAACGTTATTTTCTGAATTAAAAAGATTTTTTAAAGTTAAAACAATACTCTTGACTTTCTGGCATACTTGAAACAACCTGTAACAAATGAATTTTCAGTACGTTGTGTTATTCATCGACATCATTTATGAATTATTCGTAAAAAATCCTAGTGAAAGTTTGCATGGATCACTTGATGACGTCATTAGAGCAGTTAATAAAATTAAAAGGAATGCCTTAAATGAGAGATTACTCAACATTGTTTGGAAAATGAAGAGGACTATAATCGTTTACTTATTAGCACAGAGATACGATGGTTATTAACAAGTACGTTTTTAAATCGATTTTATGCTCTCTTACACGTTTTCAGTTTTCTTACACGATTCAGTGTTGGAATTCCTGGAAAACAAAGACAATCATTTGCGACACAATTAACTAAAAAAATGAAATATCCTTTATGAATGATTTATTTACCAACTTTAACGAAACTAATTTGAAACTACAAGGTCACCAATAAAATTTAATCAAGACTGAAAGCGTAATATCTGCGATTGATGCAAACCATTTCCTGTACAAACAAAACTTACAAACATGTGAATGTTCTCAGTTTCCAAATCTTTCAAAATTGCAAAATAGAGATAACAATTTGCTGGCTTACTGTCAAAACTTAACAGCTCTTCATGCTGACCTGAACCAACGATTTGAAGGTATTCCTTCATTTGGATATTCCCGTCTGTTGAACCCTTTTGCGAGTGGACAAACTCAGATCACAAACGCAGATGAATACATACTAATACAGGAGCAGCTTATTGAAATGAAGAACTTGAACCAATGTTGGTACTAGGATGCCACAAATTCTGGTTACAAAAGCAGATACCAATTTTTTATCATTCTTTATGGGTTATTGTACAGAAGTTGTTGACTGCTTTCCTGTTTTCCTATTTGGTAGAACAAAGATTCAGTGCCTTATGAACCTCATCATAAAAAAACAGAAACGGACTAGAAATGGGTGCTCGTGGGGATTTGCGGTTGCTACACAAAAACATTGAGTCGGACATAAATACACTAATAAAATCACATCACGTTTATCAAAGTTATTAATTGTTTTCAATTGCATTTTAAAAAGAAGTTATAAAATTTAATAAATACTTTTTTAACCAAATGTTGCTGTTTTGGGTTTGCAATTTTTTTTACTATGCATTTATGTAGTTTTTTCACATGGGGGGTCCGTGGGAGAAGTTTTGACTATAAAAGGGGTCTGTGGGTAGAACAAGTTTGGGAACCACTGTACTAAAATGACAATAAAATGATTTGAAACATGCTCATTTTCAAATCGAAAATACCGCTTTTAGGGAGGGGGGTCACAGCTTTGTGACGCCATGTTGGAAGGGAGGGTCTACGTTTTTGTGACGAAGGGGGAGGGGGGGTAATGAAAACAACCCCGTAAAAACAAAGTTTTTGACTATAAATCCCTTATATATGAGACATAACTAAAAGTATTAATTATGTGCAAACGCGACAAACATTTACAGACTGAAACCGAAATTATCTCGCCTGGCTTTAAAACTGGGGGAAGGGGGAGGGGGAGTGGACATGGACGGGTGGCGTCAATGCGTTAACTCAACTCCAGGTGGTTTACCTGGATGTGTTCACGAGATGTGTTCACCGGTGGCTGGCCTGAAGTCAAGTGACCCGTAAAATGTAAACAATGGCGACCGCTACATATAGTTTATTTAGATAATCTAAAAATGCATTAATTTAATTACTGTACGTTCGATCGATCTGAAATTTTGATACGATGCATTGCTAGTTGACACGGGTCCGTGTGCCAAATTTCAGCTCGATGGCTTCACGGGAAGTGGGTCATTTTTTACTTTTGTTTTTCCGCGGGCCCAAGACAGAGAGAGACGGCGGTGAAGTTAATATAAGGGGTTTAAAAATCGGCCAAAATCGCGCAACGTCATTTATGGACGGCCCCTCAGTGATGTATTTGAACCCCGAAAAGCGAATTGTTTATTGCAGTGAACGCAGTAAATTCTGTCACCTTCGTCTAGTTTGCCATCCGCAGTTAGCTTAAAATAAAAATGTTTGCTCAACTTTCCACTTAAATGATTTACTTTAACTGTGTCGCCAAATATTTTTTTTATTTATTTATTTTTTTTTAAAAATTATTTTAAAAAAAATTTTTTTAATGTCTACGTGTCTATATATATAAAAATTTTTTTTAAAAAATACTGAAGATATTTTCTTAAATTTTAATCGATCAAATTAATTTTAATCGATTACATTTTTTAACGATAAATCGATTAATTAATCTTTAAATTCCGCAGCCCTATTTTTTAAAACTGTTTTTGGCAATAACCATTCTAAAGTTTATCCAACATCAGCTATAATTATATTTTTTTAAATAAAATATCAATTATAATTTTTATCAAATTTCGATAATAATGTTTATGAAATTCAATAATATTTTTAAAAAATCAAATATCAATTATAATGTATATTCCACAACGTAAAGAAAATGAAGACGTGACGTCATGGAGCGAAAGTGAAGAAATGGAACAGGCAAGTGTGTCAGCCGATAAGAGACAGTAACCACTGATATCTTATCTCTGGGTCTTGAGTTATTTGAGTTAGATCAGGAACAGTCGTAAGTGTTGTTTACTGTCATCAGCAGTCCACCCAGGCCTCCTTGTATATCTGCTCTTATTTGTGTCGTCTATCCCCATGGCCCCCCCCCACACACACACTTTTTCCCTGTCGCATTGAAACTACTTCCTACAACCATCCCACACCTGGCTTTCCCTGGTCAGTCAAACCCCATGCTAACCAGTTTCAACTAGTGATGGTCCGTCAATAATCCTACAGAGATGATATTACGGTGTTCACTATTTTTGTTAACCCTATAAAGCCCTGAAAAGGTAACTTTTAAAACGACCTAACCAGTTCTACTCAGAGTAAAGCCTTTCTTTTACAAATAAACAATGAAGTTTAGAATCAAGCACAACAAGTTGTGCTCTTTTGAGGACGAATACTTTTCAACTCTATCTATATAATGTCAAGGTCGTAAGGTTGTTATTTTCTAGGTCAGCTATTGAAACTCGACACCGGCTTATTTGAAAGGCGCCAAAAGCTATAAAAGCCGCGCAGAGCGTCTTCCAGCAATATTTGACAACACTAACGTACTGTAAGTCGCCTTTTTGTGACCACGACATATTTTTAAAAAAAAATTTTTGTGTAAATATTTTTATATTGAGTTTGTCCATTGAAATCTACTAACGTAAATATCGCAAAGACTTTGAATTGAATAGTAAAATAAAATGTAAAACGTGCAATATTTCTTGACTGGTACTGGTATCTGCCGTTAACACAACTGTATATTGTTTATTATAGTCTGGTAAAGTTGAGTAATATTTAAAGATTGAAGAAGTTCAACAAATATTCATTAATAATAAATGCGTTTGTCTTTTTAAAAATAATTCCAATAATAAGTCTGATATCTAGTATTTCATCCACGCATCATTTCGAACACCTTTGATTGATGTTGATGTTAGTTTAGGACTTATCGAATCACAAGAGTCAACAATAATAAGTTAAAACTGGTGACTGAATGTTTACACTTGACACGCGTGTAAGTTCCACGCTTCCACGAGACCGTAATGCTACAATTCTCATTGGAAAGGCGCACGTGTAATCCTATGTTATCCTTACTCCATTTTAAGTTAACAGAAAAAGCATATTTTCAGTAAATAACATTTATATAAATTGCGATTTTTATTTTGTTTGGGATAAATTCCATGAATCTAGAAAGCCGAATTCCAATGTTTCTAAAGCTACTAACTAAGCAAGCAAGCAAGCAGTCTTCCATCCTGAATGATTTAAGAGACGCATGCAATAGACGGACAAACTGTTCAACGTGATTGTTTTATTATTATTTTTTTTAGTGCTACGATTTCTAAGATTTTCAAAGACTTGTAAAGACTGTAAGGAATGGAGGTGATGAGTATTGCTGATCATGGCAACAAGACGGAACACGACACGGCAGACAAGCAAGTCTTTAGCAGCTTGTGTGTCGTGTCACCCATTTGTCCTGGGTGAGTCAGAATCATGATTATATTATTATATCTTATCATTTTGATGTTTTATTTTAATGCTTTAAACATCCGTTGTTTCAGTATGTTTACAATTGATTTTTACCCCACATGTAAGTAAAACAAGCTTGAGATGCTTTGGGAGAAGACTATAGAAAATTAAATTAGAACCGTCTATATATTAAATTTAAAATCATTTTAAAGCTAGTGAGTAACATTACCCTCTATATTACCGTTTGGAGCCATGCATTCAATGCCTTTAATATTCTTTATTAACATTACCCTCTATATTACCGTTTGGAGCCATGCATTCAATGCCTTTAATATTCTTTATTAACATTACCCTCTATATTACCGTTTGGAGCCATGCATTCAATGCCTTTAATATTCTTTATTAACATTACCCTCTATATTACCGTTTGGAGCCATGCATTCAATGACTTTAATATTCTTTATTGGGTCCATTCTTAATACTCTTCATATTCCCATTTGGAGCCATGTCCTTTCAATGCCCTCCATATTCTCAATCGGGAGCCACAATTAATGCTCTCCATCTTTGCGTTAGGAGCCATGAACTTTTAATACGCTCCATATTCCCATCGGGTGCCATGCACTTTTAATACAATCCATATTCCCATTGGGAGCCATAAAATTTTTAATTCCTTAACTTTTTCCGCTTGGAGCCTTGCTCTTATAAATCAGTCAGTTCCCAAGGAACTTATCAAGCAATCTTCAAAATATTTCCTGCACAATTTTACAAGCATGTTTCCTGTAACCTGATTTGAATTAAATTTTCTGAGTGTTTAACAACACCACATTTTTTTTTAATCGCCGTAGAAATATGACAAATGTATTATTGGAACCACATATTAATTGATGGGGTTATGGGTTAATATTAATAGGTAAGCTTGCTACTGGCGCACAACTGTCGAAAGACATAATGTTATGGGTTAGTATTAATAGGTAAGCTTGCTACTGGCGCACAACTGTCGAAAGACATAATGTTATGGGTTAATATTAATAGGTACGCTTGCTACTGGCGCACAACTGTCGAAAAGGTTATGGGTTAATATTAATAGGTAAGCTTGCTACTGGCGCACAACTGTCGAAAGACATAATGTTATGGGTTAATATTAATAGGTAAGCTTGCTACTGGCGCACAACTGTCGAAAAGGTTATGGGTTAATATTAATAGATAAGCTTGCTACTGGCGCACAACTGTCGAAAAGGTTATGGGTTAATATTTATAGGTAAGCTTGCTACTGGCGTACAACTGTCCATAGACCGATAACAACGGAACGTTACTGTGTCTTGGCGACACACCCGTCACAGGTCAGTAAGTGAGGTGTGGTTGAATACCGGAGACCGCCGCTAAGCTGACCCATTTCTCAGTCATGAGGTCAATAAACCGTGAAGCTGACACGACAGAACTTAGTCGTCTTGTGCAAAGGCGTATCCCTCTTCACCCGCCCCTTGATTATCCGACTCAGTAGAGAACTGCGTTGTCGTTCAACATTTTTAAATCCCTTATATTAACTTCACCGGCGTCTCTCTCTCTCTCTCTCTCTCTCTCTCTCTCTCTCTCTCTCTCTCTCTCTCTCTCTCTCTCTCTCTCTCTCTCTCTCTCTGTCTCTCTCTCTCTGTCTGTCTGTCTTGGGCTCGGCGGGCGGAAAAACAGAAGTCAAAAATGACCCATTTCCCATGATCCGATCAAACTGAAATTTGGCACACGGACCCGTCGAACCTAACAATGCATCGTATCAAAATTTCAGATCGATCGAACGTACCATAATTAAATTAATGCATTTTTAGTTTATCCTTATATGAGGTATGTAATTCAAAATTCACTGTTTGTTGTTGTTTTTTAATTCCAGTTCCACGTGAGTTTGAGTTGACGCCGACCGTCGTGTTGACGACGACCGTCGTGCCGACACCCCCTCACATCCCACCCCATTTATTAAAGACAAGGGACATCACTCAGTGTCAGTCTGTAAATGTTTAAAAATAATCATTACTGTTAGTTATGTCTCATATATAAGGGATTTATAGTCAAAAACTTTGTTTTTACGGGTTTGTTTTATTAAATCCCTTATATTAACTTCGCGGCCGTCTCTCTCTCTCTCTCTCTGTGTCTTGGGCTCGGCGGGCGGAAAAACAGAAGTCAAAAATGACCCACTTCCCATGATCCGATCGAACTGAAATTTGGTACACGGACCCGTCTAACCTAACAATGCATCGTATCAAAATTTCAGATCGATCGAACGTACCGTAATTAAATTAATGCATTTTTAGTTTATCCTTATATGAGGTATGTAATTTAAATTCACGGTTTGTTTATTGTTTTTTTGCCACGTGAAATTTTGAGCTGACGCATTGAGGCGACCCAACGAAGCGACGGGCGCTTTTGTTTACATTTAACGTGTCACTCTGAGCTCGGTCAAGCGAATCGGTGACCAGACTTTTCCCCTCTCCCCCACCCACCCCTCCCCCCACCCACCCCTCCCCCCCACTAGGGTTATGATGCAAAGTTGAGTTAAGACAGATTCAGTCTGTAAATGTTTGAAAATAATCAATACTGTTAGTTATGTCTCATATATAAGGGATTTATAGTCAAAAACTTTGTTTTTACGGGTTTGTTTTATTACTAGTCTTATATTAGCTTGCTTTGTAAGTTTAATCGGAACCGTCCGTCCAACCGTCCAACTATTTGTTTATAATTTTTTCACGTGCCCAGTTCACGCGTTGACGCCGACCGTCACTGTTCACACCCCCTACCGTCCCTGCGCCCAGGGGAGATAAAAACCAGGGGAGATAATTCTGTTTCAGTCTGTAAATGTCGCGTTTGAACATAATCACTACTTTTAGTTATGTCTCATATATAAGGGATTTATAGTCAAAAGGTAAGCTGGCTTTGCACTTACTGTAAAATGCGTAGACTAAAAAGTAGAAATTAGAGCATTTTTAATATAAGACTAGTTTTTAAAAAAGTGTTTTTAAGGTTAATTATTCAACGTGAACCTCGATCTTCGCCCTCGATTTGGAAATACATGTAGTGACAAAAAAGTCCGCCCCCCCCCCAAAAAAAAACAACAACCCTCGCTTTGGTGGTTTCTGGCCAAGTTTTGGCCAAGAAATGCGCTCAAGCAGTCCTCCACCAGTTTGTACTGGTTTCAGTGAGTTGAACCTGGGAGAAGTAAGGAATAATACTTGAAGTGGATTCCCACATTACTACACTTGACGTCTGTACATCTTTGAATGAGATGATGTTCGGTCGTACATCTTTGAATGAGATGATGTTCGGTCGTACATCTTTGAATGAGGTGATGTTAATCGTACATCTTTGAATGAGATAATGTTAATTGTACATCTTTGAATGAGATGATGTTAATTGTACATCTTTGAATGAGATGATGTTAATTGTACATCTTTGAATGAGATGATGTTAATTGTACATCTTTGAATGAGATGATGTTAATTGTACATCTTTGAATGAGATGATGTTAATTGTACATCTTTGAATGAGATGATGTTAATTGTACATCTTTGAATGAGATGATGTTAATTGTACATCTTTGAATGAGATGATGTTAATCGTACATCTTTGAATGTATGGCATCTGTCCGTCTACGGAAGACGATATATTTATCTTTATTATTTGCAGCTCTTGGCGTGGCTGATGAGACCAATCCTTGAGTGGCAGTCTCTTCTGCATGACACACACACGAAAGCAGTGGGGCAGTGTTGCCTGGCCTTTCTCCTCGCTCTTTTCCTGACTGCTTCTGCCCTAGTTTGCTCCTCTGCTCTTAGTGATCCTTCTTTCACTATAGCCCGCCACATGGACATATCCTCTGCCAGGTTTTCCCAGTTTTGTATATCAAACATCTTTGAATGAGATGATGTTAATTGTACATCTTTGAATGAGATGATGTTAATTGTACATCTTTGAATGAGATGATGTTAATTGTACATCTTTGAATGAGATAATGTTCGGTCGTACATCTTTGAATGAGATAATGTTCGGTCGTACATCTTTGAATGAGATAATGTTCGGTCGTACATCTTTGAATGAGATAATGTTCGGTCGTACATCTTTGAATGAGATAATGTTCGGTCGTACATCTTTGAATGAGATAATGTTCGGTCGTACATCTTTGAATGAGATGATGCTCGGTCGTACATCTTTGAATGAGATGATGTTAATTGTACATCTTTGAATGAGATGATGTTAATTGTACATCTTTGAATGAGATGATGTTAATTGTACATCTTTGAATGAGATGATGTTAATTGTACATCTTTGAATGAGATAATGTTCGGTCGTACATCTTTGAATGAGATAATGTTCGGTCGTACATCTTTGAATGAGATAATGTTCGGTCGTACATCTTTGAATGAGATAATGTTCGGTCGTACATCTTTGAATGAGATAATGTTCGGTCGTACATCTTTGAATGAGATAATGTTCGGTCGTACATCTTTGAATGAGATAATGTTCGGTCGTACATCTTTGAATGAGATGATGTTCGGTCGTACATCTTTGAATGAGATAATGTTCGGTCGTACATCTTTGAATGAGATGATGTTCGGTCGTACATCTTTGAATGAGATAATGTTCGGTCGTACATCTTTGAATGAGATGATGTTCGGTCGTACATCTTTGAATGAGATAATGTTCGGTCGTACATCTTTGAATGAGATGATGTTCAGTCGTACATCTTTGAATTAAGTGATGTTAATCGTACATCTTTGAATGAGCATTTAAGTTACATACAAAGTAAGGTCTGTGAAACATTGGTCTCAAGTTTAATTGGAGCTTGTTACTAATATCCCGTCCACCATTTTTCTTTTCCCCGCATAAAAAGAAAGTCTTTGTTTGACTCTTATTTGTTGAAATAAAACACAAGTGAGTACTAAATATGTCACTAAATATGTCACTAAATATGTCACTAAATATGTCACATTCTCTTTAGGGGGGGAGGGGTGTGTAGTTCAAACTCTTAAGACCCGGCTCAACCTATCAGGCGAGCTGCATCAGTTGGGTGTCGCCGTAAAGGCACTAAGTGATTGGTTAATTTGAATGACGTCACCAGAAGATGCTATTAATTTTCTGTGTACATGCCAAGATTTTTAACGAAATAAGTGTAACTTTTAGATATTTGAAAGCATCATTTATGATTCATAACATAATAGTGATCGCCATCATAAATTTTGGTTTTCCTTTGTTCCTGTCATCATAAAAAAGCCAGCTATCGTCCAAATTATCGTCTATTATTTTATGTTAATTTTGCAATGAAAAATAATTGTCCGATGAAAACAAAATAACAACTGATACTTTGGGGGTGGGGGTGGGGGGGGGGTTCACAGAAGCCATGCGTCATTTTAGCTGAACGAAAAAGAAATGTGAGATTCTGTTAAAGAAATGTGAGATTCTGTTAAAGAAATGTGAGATTCTGTTAAAGAAATGTGAGATTCTGTTAAAGAAATGTGAGATTCTGTTAAAGAAATGTGAGATTCTGTTAAAGAAATGTGAGATTCTGTTAAAGAAATGTGAGATTCTGTTAAAGAAATGTGAGATTCTGTTAAAGAAATGTGAGATTCTGTTAAAGAAATGTGAGATTCTGTTAAAGAAATGTGAGATTCTGTTAAAGAAATGTGAGATTCTGTTAAAGAAATGTGAGATTCTGTTAAAGAAATGTGAGATTCTGTTAAAAATATCTCGTGGATTTATAGCCCCTCCCACACCTATTCACAATTTTAAACGACATTTTTGGTGCTTTCGGGCGACATTAATAGAGTCAAGTTAACCAGCCCCCTTCTATCATCTTAAACGTTTGGTCTTCTAACGAATTATTAGAGTCAATCTAACCAGTGTACTTCTATCATATCAACCTTTCGGTCCTCTAGCCACTCACAATTGTAGCCCTCCATCCACTTGGCTGTTCCTCTTTCCAGCCACATACTACTTCACTGTTCTGCTCACTTCAACTTTCGGCCTTCCAGCCACTTATAGCTTCGGCCTTCCAGCCACTTATAGCTTCGGCCTATCAGCCACTTATAGCTTCGGCCTATCAGCCACTTATAGCTTCGGCCTATCAGCCACTTATAGCTTCGGCCTATCAGCCACTTAAAGCTTCGGCCTATCAGCCACTTATAGCTTCGGCCTATCAGCCACTTATAGCTTCGGCCTATCAGCCACTTATATCTTCGGCCTATCAGCCACTTATATCTTCGGCCTATCAGCCACTTATAGCTTCGGCCTATCAGCCACTTATAGCTTCGGCCTATCAGCCACTTATAGCTTCGGCCTATCAGCCACTTATATCTTCGGCCTATCAGCCACTTATAGCTTCGGCCTATCAGCCACTTATAGCTTCGGCCTATCAGCCACTTATAGCTTCGGCCTATCAGCCACTTATAGCTTCGGCCTATCAGCCACTTATAGCTTCGGCCTATCAGCCACTTATAGCTTCGACCTATCAGCCACTTATAGCTTCGGCCTATCAGCCACTTATAGCTTCGGCCTATCAGCCACTTATAGCTTCGGCCTATCAGCCACTTATAGCTTCGGCCTATCAGCCACTTATATCTTCGGCCTATCAGCCACTTATATCTTCGGCCTATCAGCCACTTAACCTTTCTGCCTACCAAACACTTACATTTCGGCCAACAAGTAATTTACTTTTCGGTTTACCTGCCACTTACTTTCGGCCAAACCCACCAGCCTTTAAATCCATCTTTTCTTTTAAAGACCATTACTTACTCACTTACTGGTCACTTTTCTCTTTACAGTTTGAAGTCCCTCTCTATAGATGGACCCCCGAGCAAATTCTGTGACCCTTCCACCATTGTTCCACCCGCTAACCTGCACGAGTTGGTCCTGAGACTTCACGAGGTGTTTGAGAGTAATGACGTCAGTGTGGAGTTTGTGCAGAGTTTGATGACGTCATATCAAAGTAACAGAAAGGAATGGAAGAAATTCGCCAAATTTGATCAGTTCCGGTAAGAAATGCGTTAGTTTTATTTTACAATTTAACAAACATCACATAATCCTATATAATGATGTGTTGTTATCACATTGATCCTATATAATGACGTGTTACTATTACAACCATCACATTGATCCTATATAATGATGTGTTACTATTACAACCATCACATATATCCTATATAATGATGTGTTACTATTACAACCATCACGTTGATCCTATATAAAGATGTGTTACTATTACAACCATCACATATATCCTATATAATGATGTGTTACTATCACACACATCACATTGATCCTATATAATGATGTGTTACTATTACAACCATCACGTTGATCCTATATAAGGATGTGTTACTATCACAACCATCACATTGATCCTATATAATGATGTGTTACTATTACAACCATCACATTGATCCTATATAATGATGTGTTACTATTACAACCATCACATATATCCTATATAAAGATGTGTTACTATTACAACCATCACGTTGATCCTATATAAGATGTGTTACTATTACAACCATCACATATATCCTGTATAATGATGTGTTACTATCACACACATCACGTTGATCCTATATAAAGATGTGTTACTATTACAACCATCACATATATCCTATATAATGATGTGTTACTATGACACACATCACATTGATCCTATATAATGATGTGTTACTATTACAACCATCACATATATCCTATATAATGATGTGTTACTATCACACACATCACATTGATCCTATATAATGATGTGTTACTATCACACACATCACATATATCCTATATAATGATGTGTTACTATCACACACATCACATTGATCCTATATAATGATGTGTTACTATCACACACATCACATATATCCTATATAATGATGTGTTACTATCACACACATCACATTGATCCTATATAATGATGTGTTACTATCACAACCATCACATTGATCCTATATAATGATGTGTTACTATCACACACATCACATATATCCTATATAATGATGTGTTACTATCACACACATCACATATATCCTATATAATGATGTGTTATATGTGTTACTATCACACACATCACATTGATCCTATATAATGATGTGTTACTATCACAACCATCACATTGATCCTATATAATGATATATTACTATTACAACCATCACATATATCCTATATAATGATGTGTTACTATTACAACCATCACATTGATCCTATATAATGATGTGTTACTATTACAACCATCACATTGATCCTATATAATGATGTGTTACTATTACAACCATCACATTGATCCTATATAATGATGTGTTACTATTACAACCATCACATATATATCCTATATATCGATGTGTTACTATTACAACCATCACATATATCCTATATAATGATGTGTTACTATCACACACATCACATTGATCCTATATAATGATGTGTTACTATCACACACATCACATTGATCCTATATAATGATGTGTTACTATCACACACATCACGTTGATCCTATATAAAGATGTGTTACTATTACAACCATCACATATATCCTATATAATGATGTGTTACTATCACACACATCATATATATCCTATATAATGATGTGTTACTATCACACACATCACATTGATCCTATATAATGATGTGTTACTATCACACACATCACATATATCCTATATAATGATGTGTTACTATCACACACATCACATTGATCCTATATAATGATGTGTTACTATCACAACCATCACATTGATCTTATATAATGATGTGTTACTATTACAACCATCACATTGATCCTATATAATGATGTGTTACTATTACAACCAACACATATATCCTATATAATGATGTGT
>CALYLW010002093.1:0-69345 GCA_944989445.1 Ampullaceana balthica
AAATAGTCAGTATCTCAACCAAAAAACATAAACAAAAAGTCTGTAAAATAATAATTAGTCTTGTTGAATGCACGTATTTATAAAATTATTGCAGCGATATTACCTCATGCAACTTTTAACACGATTTGTCTGTCCGGCCCACACTGTCCCTCCCACACTGTCCCCCACACTGTCCACTCTCATTGTCCGTCCGTCCCACTGTCCACCCACACTGTCCCTCCCACACTGTCCCTCCCACACTGTCCCTCCCACACTGTCCCTCCCATACTGCCCGCCTATACTGTCCCTCCCACACTGTCTCTCCCACACTGTCCCTCCCACACTTTCCGCCCACACTATTCGACCACACTATTCGACCACACTTTTCACCCACACTGTCAAGAGCTGTGCTATATTATTAACCGTGACGTTTGTGATGTGCTCCCCAGCCATCAAAGCCTTCCACCAGACGGCCCACGATGTTGCCACTGAGATCCCACAGCACAGAGCCAAGGCAGAGCAAACCCTCAGCAATCTCTTCGACAACCTGCAGCAAGCGCAAACTCTCTTGAGAGACCTTTTCCAAAGGTGCAAAGATCTCGGAGTCTCCCCTCTCGCCCTAGACACCGAGGAGGTGGGCGGCACGCGTTCAGACGAAAGTGAGAGCAGCTCTGAGGAGGAGGTCGGCTCAGTCCATCCTCCCGACAGTCAGAGTGACGAGCAGCCGAGCCTGGAAACACCGAGCCCACCGGTGATCTTTGACCAAGGGGAACTCAACGCCCTGATTGGTCGCCTGGGACGAGATAAACACATCAGAATTACAGGTAGCCGAATAGAAGATTAAAAGGTGGATGATTAGGTCATGGTAGATTAAAAGGTGGATGAGTAGGTCAGGGTAGATTAAAAGGTGGATGAGTAGGTCACATAAGATGGTGAAGTAGTTCACATAAGATTAACAGGTGGATGAATAGGTCACATTCTGTATTGAATTAGAGATAGACAAGCAGGTCATGTTAGATTTAAAAGTAAGATATATGTGACGTTAAATAGGATAATGTAAATGTATAATTTGATCATTTCCTGGTGATCAGTAGATCATGAAATTGGTGAAGAGGTCGATGAAGACACACACACCCTTTAATTACATATTTTTTTAAACCTAGAATATTATCTGAACATTAACGATTATTATCTTTTATAAAGAATGTTTTGGTTAGCGTCTCCCCAAAAATTGACCAATGTACTGTTGGCTCATCTCCCATGAAAGGACCAATGTTCTGTTGGCTCATCTCCCATGAAAGGACCAATGTTCTGTTGGCTCATCTCCCATGAAAGGACCAATGTTCTGTTGGCTAATCTCCCATGAAAGGACCAATGTTCTGTTGGCTCATCTCCCATGAAAGGACCAATGTTCTGTTGGCTCATCTCCCATGGAAGGACCAATGTTCTAAAGTTAGCTTATCATCCCTAGAAATGGCCCATGTTCTAATATTTGCTTACCCCCCCCTACATGCGGCTCATTTTTCTAATGTTTGCTTATTTCCCCTAGAAATGGACAATGTGCTTATGTTTGCTTACACTCCCCTAGATGCCGCCCAGGCCTTCCTGATAATCGCAGAGACCATCGGCCAGAAACACCGCAACCGTTTCTTGAACTTCGTACCTAAAATCCAGGAGGTCGGCTCCTACATCCGGGACATCCTTGTGAACCTCCAGGCCGTCAAAGATGAGGCTTCCACCCTGCTGCAGCTGTCTCATGCGCTCAAGGCCTCGTCCTTTGAGAGGGCCAATCTCGCAGTGGATCTTGCTGGAACCATCAACAGAAACATTAAGCGTCTCACTTGTATTGGACAGTGATTGGGCGGCTGTGGAAATGTCTTCAATCACTTTTTTTGTTGTTGTCTGGACATTTTTAAAAATATTATTTTAATTCAATTACTCAGAATATAATCATTTATTTGCATATAAATCTTGATGTTCAATTACTCAGCTATAATTACTTAATGAAGTTTAAAAAAATGTGTATGGAATTTTAATTTTTAAGATTTTAAATATTTAAAAAAAAATTAACCAGTTCGATCAACTCCACAATTTTCGGATGAACCAATTAAATATTTTAATTACCCCAATCTTTTAATAGCTGCAAAATTTAAAAGAACAACCGATAACTCTTTAAAGAGCATTTTAACTGTAACATTCCAAGTTGCACTGACGAGAACGGAAGGAGGCTGTGGTAACTTTAAAAAACAACAACAACCGAAAAGAGGTAATTTGAGATATCGGAACATGAAAGATACCATAAGATGCATCACTTCCGTTTGCATTTTCTTTTCATAAGTGATTACACACAAAATTTCCTATGAAATCTTATTACCCATGTATTATAAATTGTTCTTTGTGCTGTATTTTACTTTACGTCTGTCTTCGATCATTCTGTGACAAGTAGCCCTGCTCCTTACACGTAGTTATAGTTCAAGGAATTTTTAGCTACTGAAAATTAATAAATCTAATATATAAAGCTCAGTTGGTGTTTGTATCTTTTTATGTTTGTATGTTTCACTTTTCGACTGTAAGTGCCACATTCACGGAAAAACCAAATGATGGACGGGTTATATGTCCCAAATAAGTCTGCATTACCCCCAAGAAATTCTCTTTTTGACCCCAGATGAGGATATTAAAGTCTGTTCGCCGACCTCTTTCTTACGGGTTGCCCGTCAGTCAATTGAGGGATTTTTAAAAAATACATTTTAAAAATGTTATTTTTAAATATTTTTTTTCCTAAACAAAGACGTTAACAGTGATGATTAATAGTCAATGTTTAATTTGTATTCATTAAAATAAAATATAAGCTAAGGATGTTAACACAGTTCGTTTTCTGCAGGCCGGTTAAACGTTTTTAAAAAATGCTTCACGCGGGTTACGATATTACATTGTAGATCTTCACTAAATAAATAATAAATACTTAAATGACAATAAACGTGATTTGAAACATACTTATTTTCAAATAGAAAATAAAGTTGGTTTTTTGGGGTTTTTGTTTGTTTGTTTTTAGTGGGGGTTTTTTGTTGTTTCCAACGATTTGTGACGTATTTTTTGAGAGAGGGGGTCTAAGTTTTTGTGACGAGGGGGGGAGGAGGTCACAAATCGACCAAAATCGCAACATGTCAATTATGGACGGCCCCTATGCATTGAAAAGTTAAATTTATTCATTGTTTCCCCAATTAAGGAGCGAATTAAAATGCATGACGACATTTTGCAAATTGGCGTTGATGTTACAGATTATACACAGAAGATCACATTTAAACAAAGAATACATTTCTCCAATTGTTTAATTGAATTAGTTGTCGACTCCGAGCAATAAGGATTTTTTTTAATTTAATAAAAAATTATTGCTTTAAAATCTCGTTTTCAATAAATTTTTAAATACAAGCAATTATTTGAATGAAATTAGCAAGTATAATTAATTTAACACTTAGCTTTAATATAAATTAATTTAAAATTAATAACAATATGCACAATTGCTTTCCTTGATACAATGCATTATTCTACGTATCGACACATTCTTATTAAAATATTTTTGACGAGCAACAAAGCCCGTCCAAGGACGTTCCGCCACCGTACGTGGTATGTAGTAACTCCCCTCCCACAGCCGTCTCGACCGGCATAAATGCGCATCACTTCAAAAATACTATTCATTATAGTTAAAATAAATAACTCTTAAAAACGGAGCTTTTGACTATAAATCCCAACGCGCATAACTCAAAATAAAGTCTTGGAAGAAATACATCACCTAAAATAACTCGTTTTGAACGTCCGCGTAAACGCGTTCAATATGATTGGCTGTAGGAGTCATATGTGTTTGAGGGACCAATCGCTATCGATGACCGGACAGAACATTGCCTTTTATAAGACAAGAGCAACAATGCCCGTCAAAGGACGTTCCGCCACCTTTCGGTGGCATGTTGTAACTCCCCTACAACAGCCGTCTCGACCGGCATACATGTGCATCACGTCAAAAATACTATTCATCGTAGTTTCAAAACAACGTAAAAACAGAGCTTTTGACCATAAATCCCAACGCGCATAACTCAAAATAAAGTCTTGGAAGAAATACTGCACCAAAAATAACTCGCTTTGAACGTCCGCGTAAACGTGTTCAATATGATTGGCTGTAGGAGTCATATGTGTTTGAGGGAGCAATCGCCATCGATGACCGGACAGAACATAGCCTTTTATTATATAGGAGGATGTTAATGTTAAAGCTTGAAAGACGGGCTTTGTTTCTGAATGCCTTTATAATTTATGTTTGTTTAGACACTTTTTTCAAAAAGTTAATCATGTCTTATGTTAGATTTGGCATTTTAAAGCTTATTCTTTGTTACAAGACGGCGTTTCTCGCAATAAAATATTGTGACGTGACGTAATAGTTCGAGCTCATATTAATTTGTAAAATGGAAACAAAGTAAAAGATTTAAAAAGAGCCGCGGTTATTTCAATCAAATGTGATTTTTAAATGGTACTATCTTTTGTGTGTTTATGTTTGTGTGTATAAGTGTGTGAATAAAGTGAGCGTGTGTGTGTTTATGTTGTGAACTAAATGTGATGAAACGGTTTATTTTTATGTCTGATAATGTTGCGCCTCTAACAAGAATACGTATAATTTTTTTTGTAAAAAATTACAGAATTAATATTTGTTTGTAAATTACATCTTTACACTGTTTCCTTTATGTATTTTCGAGATGTATTTTATTCAGCCGTTCGAAAAATTTATTTGCAGATGTCTACATTTATGTTCAACGTTAATCTACGTAACATTTTTGTTTACAAACCATAGTCATTGTTTTTTTAGCGCAATATTTTAACAATATTTATATACTATTATTTTATATTATTTTCTTTATTATCAAATACACAGTATCATTTTACCACTTTTCTTTATATCTTTTATATGTTTAATTTAAATACTTAATGTATTTGACATTCTACAAGTTAGTTCTAAATAATCAAATACTAATCAAATACTAACAATGTATTCAATGCATTAGAGAAAGAAAGCACATGAGTGAAACCAGCTACCAAACACTATAGCTTAGCCACTGTTAATATTCTTTTTGCATAAATTAAGTCAAACATGCTAGGTAAGTTATATTTATCAATGATTCTTAGGTGGGATATTTATTTTCCTTCGGTGCTTATATTTTACACGATTTTTTTTTCTGGAACGATTGCTCCATAAACTGCCCCAAGGAAATAGAAGGAATGAAAAAAAATCGGTACTGTTATAGACGAAAATGGATTATATATAGGAGTTATATGCACGGACCAATTAGTGTGGTTAATAAGTGGAACAGCTATTTTTATGTTGAGTACAACTTTATGACCTTTTGAAATGTACCATTTATTGGGGGGGGGGTAAGAGTCAATAATATCGCCCAACCCTGGATGACATAAATACTATAGCTTAGCAACTGTTTTTATACTTTTTGCATAGATTAAACTAAATCAGCAGGGTAAATTTTAAGCCCAGACCTTGCGATTCAAAATGTTTCTTTAAAACAAATAAAACCCATGCACACCTTACTTAAGCATCAAAATTCACATAAATAATATGATTCTCCCATAAAAAATCATTGCTAAGAAAGGTATTTAAGAGCTTACAAAACTAAAATATTCATTAAAAAAATAGTTACATTTCTAGAACAATGAGTTGCGTGGCACACACTTCAGGTATAAACTGTACGGTTCTTTAAGGTATAAATATATTTAGTGTAAAGACATATCGCGGGTATTACGACTCATATATAGGTTCTAGCTTCAGAAAGTGCGTGCTCAAGCGAAAAAATACACTAACAGCAACTGATATTTAGACATAACAGCTTGATTTTATTTGAGCAATATTATGCAACGAGGATAAAGTTTTGTATAAAGACTGATTTCAAAGGCAGATCATGTGGTTTACTAAATGGCAGTTTTCTTTTAAGCTGTATACACTTTCTTGAAAAAAATTATTTTAAAATTATTCTGATTTAATATCAAATGCCTACAAATATATGTTATATATTAAAACCATTACCAAATATGTCATTTTATAAGCTAAAAAAAGCTACAATGAAAAAAAGACTTAAATACAAATACAACGTAAAGTAATCCTTTATTTTGGTGGAACAAGTATCTGCTAATTTATTGCTTTGTTAATACTAGAAGAAAAGAGTGGGAAGTCCTTTCAAAATGACATAATTTATTAGAAAATCAATCTCTAGGAATTAAAAAAAAACAACATTGTTTTTATGTTAATATTCGTGTGAAAAGAAATTATATAGTATTAACCCATAAACCATATTTCCACCCTCCACTAAGCATACATATTCAAATAAATATTATCTGGCTCAATTACTAACTAATTCGTCTTAAACTAATTTCATGCTTAAACTATACAATGGAATTGGTGCTTTTCAGAGCATTTTCCTAGAACCAAAGGAATCATATGGAAATATATTTTAATTTTTTTTTATTAATGTGAAAAGAAATTGAGCCGTGCCGATTAGATTTGTATAACTGTTAAGTACCTTTCATATTCTGTAGGAGTATATTATATAGAGAAAAGCATGCGTTATTAAAGCAGACATACCAAAATTGAGGGTTAATATTTAAATTCATCATACTTTCTATTTTCTCGACACACATATCGTGAATTTTATAAGAAGTGGTTTGATTTATCACTATCCTAATTTCATGATGCATTTACATACATTTTTAAGGGAAATTTGAGACCCAAAACCAAATAAAGTTATTTTTTAATTGTGCCTACCCCTGTTCTGGCAAAAAATACACTAACAGCAACTGATATTGTGACATAACAACTTGATTTTATTTGAGCAATATTATACAACGAGGATAAAGTTTTGTATACAGACTGATTTTAAAAAAAAACTATTCTGTTTTAAGATCAAATGCCTAAATAATATATGTTATACATTAAGCCCTAACTTATATGTCATTTTATAAGCTAAAAAAGCTACAATGAAAAAAGGCTTGAGTATAAATAAAAAGAAAAATAATCCGTTATTTAAGTGAAACAAGTATCTGCCAATTTATTGCTTTGTTACTATGCTAAAAAATATCCTATTCGTATTGAATTAATTTCATAATTAGCTTATAAAATGGAGTGGGTGATTTTAAGAGCTTTTTCCTAGAACCAAATGAATCAAAGATATTGTTTTCATTATTTGATTCATGGAAAAGAAATTGAGCCTGCCCATTAAATTTTTGTAACTGTTAAGGACCTTTGTTATTCTGGTAAAGTATATAGAGAAAAGCGTGCGTTATTAAAGCAGAAATACCAAAATTGATGGGTAATATTTAAATTCATCATACTTTCTATTTTCTAGACACACATATCGTGATTTTTATAAAGAAGTGGTTTGATTTATCACTACCCTAATTTCCTGATACGTTTACACTCTATATTAAGGGGAATGTGAAACTCAAATCCAAATAAAGTTATTTTCATTGTGCCTACCCGTAGCATCGCACGGGCATTGCTCTCGTATTATATATTGAACTAGCGTATCACCCGTCAAAAATGACGGAAGTTTTCAGCTGCAATCTATTTTATAAAAATGCACTTTTTTTTAGGGCGCCTACGGCGCCGACCTTTTTCAAAAGCCCAATTAACTTGTCCTTGTTTGATAAATACGAAATATTAAACTTTCTGAAATGTACACAAAGTATTTTATAATAGGGTTTTTTTTAAATTTTATAATTAACCATCATCAAATCCTCTTTTTACATTGATCCCTTTTCCAAAATTAAAATATGAGCGAAAACAATGACCTTATATAATATTTTTTTACAGCGCATCTTTAATTTGCACACCTTTTGATGCATTGGTACAGTAATTTGGTTTTCCCTGCTTTCTAAAATTAGTAGCGTCAGGACTGACAGACACTACTTGCGTAACAATTGCAAATTATATAGTTTAAATAAATATTTTAAAAAAGCGCATGAACTAAAAATTATAAAACTTAATAAACCGATTAAAAGCATTAAAAGGAGATAATATTTTATATCCTGGACCTAAAAAAGACACGATATAATAATCAAATAGTTGTCGGGGCCTCATTTACCAAATATTTCATTTTAATTCTAAACAAGTTAAGATAAGTTGTGGCTATTGATTTTGTAGAAAATTTATTTTATTGAAATTTCATTATAAAATCCGTTTTTTTTACTCATAAATTTTTTTAAAACTTAAAAACTGTAGTTTTCAACCTATTTAAACGATAAACAAATAAAATTTTAAAGAATAATCACATTTTCTTTAAAAGTGGCAGTAATTATTTTTAAAATATAGCGAAAGGATAACAAGAATCTGTTGATCTTCTCTTTTTAAAATCCAGATAATTTATCGGAAGTGACGTAAAAATACTTTGGTTCCATAGCAAAGCTCAACAAATGCCTCAAATGATAACTTTTACTGTCTTTTACTCTGTTGCATTACCAATTTAATTATTTCTTTTCTTTGAATAAGTAGTTTTTAAAATAGATCAGATTCTTCATTTTAAATTTTAGCACAGCATCTTTCCATCATCCTTATATTTAGATAGAATTAGTAGATGTAATTTTAAAAAAAATAAGTAAGTAGGCTTAAGTTAAAGACTTAAGTTTAAGGAACTTTAGTCTTGTCATTCTTCAAGTCTTACTACTCTTACTATTAGTATTACTCTTCTACTGTAGAGTCTTGTTTAATTTAAATTTATTTATAATCAGGTAATCCTGCAGATTTTACACGTATATTATTTCACAGCAAAATTTAATTTTCTCTTGAAAACTTACTTTTTTAAGTTATTAAATATATGTTAATGTTGTGTTTCAATTACAGCGCTAATTTGTAAGTCTTATTAATTTCTAAGAAATTTTTTCGGCTCCCAACAATAAATAGTTCCAACATGATGCAACCATTTTATTTATTTATCACCCTACTTGCCAAGTTGTCACACTAAGATGCAAAATGAAATTTTCTCACTTACAAACAAAAAACAAAACAATCAAACATCTAGTAACGAAATAAAAAATGAAATTGTCTTTAAAATATTTATTTATCTTCTAAGAACATTAAAATAGATAAATAATACTTTTAAAAAAAATCTTCAGTCAGTAAATTTATTTTAGCATGGGTGATAAACATCTGGCAAGCAAGCCGCTAGATAAACACAATGGACGTATCCTACTCCGATTATGTAGCTTCAAGGGCCGAAAAGAAGCCTTAGAAATTAATAAGACTTACAAATTAGCCTTGTAATAGCTAAAATACAACATATAATAATGCATTTCATAAATTAAAAACAAAAATTATCACGAGAAAATTAAATTTCGCTGTGAAATAATATACATGTAGAAACTGCAGGATTACCTATAATCAAAATAATACTACAAAATACAATAATAACTAATAATTTACTTAGTACATAATAATAATACAATAATGACAATATTTATAAGCTATGACTTATAAATAGGAGTCCTTTAACTTTACTTAAGAAGTTTATATAAATATAAGTCTTCTGAATAAGAAATTTATTTTAAAAAATCTGTTTCGTTGTTAATTCACTTGACCCTATGCGTACAGTATTACTATTGCCAAAATTATGCACTCAGACCAACAACATTTAGAGGGAACATTAGTCAAGGTGTCCATTACATTGAATTAGTGCATAAATACAATGTTATGACAAAATAAGTAAAAAATTAAAAAGTTTTGAATCTACTGCTACTGAGAATTTAATTTACTATACAATCCCCCCCCCCTCCCCCCCAATTTTTCACCCAAGTACCTAGCTATTACTATTAGTATTTATTTTTTTTTAAAAACTTATTATTGAGATGTTAAGTTAAAACCCTTTTTTCTTCCTTTTGTTTCAATTACAGGTATACATGTAATGAAAGAAAATAAGTGTATTTCTCTTTCATTATTTGACAAAACTGAAATTTTGTAATTGGTTATCATGCCATAAGGAGCTGATTGTAATTTTAAAGCATCTGGGTTTATTCTGAGTACTGATCAGAAATGGTACGTAGCACTGTTACTATTACAACTTAGATAAATCATATTCAACGTGGTTATAAAATTTCTGTTCACTGTTCTCTATTGGGTCTATAATGGAACTAACATAATTATGCTAGAAAATTCAATTATCATTTCCAGTCGAAATCGAACAAATCTGAATCCGTGAAAGTTGTTGTGAGATGTCGACCCATGATGGAGAAGGAAATTGCAGAAGGGCATACAAGGTGGGTAATTTCATTTTTCTTTTTCATGTATTATTTAATGATATCATGACTTGGAAATTAAATTGATTTTATCTAATTTAGAACTGCAGTGGTACCTCGCTTAGCGAACGCAATCCGTTCCAGTGGTGCATTCATTAAGCGAGGAGTTCGCTAAGCGAAACGCGATTTCCCATAGACGTCTATGGGAAATGAATTAATTAGTTCCTGGCCAGCACAAATTTCAACAAAAATTATGAAAAAAAGAGGACAGGCATTGTTCAGTGGCAAGTAAACTGTTATTAGACACTCACCAAGCAGGGTTAGGTGTTGTTGGATGTTGGGAGGTGGGATGAGGACACACACACTTATTTACAGTTTTCACACTCACACATTTCCAGGACTTTGAACTTCAGGGCTAAGTTTACCACTCTCACTCCTTCGTTGTGCAGTTCAACAATTTCTTTCTTGATTTCAATGGTAAGAACCATTCTGGCTTTCCCACTAACACCTCCTTCCTTAGTACCCATTTTTCTTTTGGGTACACTTCAACACTTTTCAGAAAATCTTCTCCTGCAACATCACAACATCATAAATCAGATAGGAAGGGTGAACCACAAGCAAAACCACCAAAAAAAGGCAATAAATTGGGTGCAAATTAACCCAAAAAATACAAGAAACTTGAAAAAAAAAGCAATGAACTTGCCACGACTGTTCGTTAGAATGGCCAGGGCGACTCGCCGCATTGTCGGCGATTTTATGAGCGAACGTGGTCGTTCCTTCAGCACGCAGTGAACCACTATAATTTAAATGTGATTTTTTTCAGGGTGGTTGACATGGATGTTAAAAGAGGTGTTATAGAAGTGAGAAATACAAAAGCTGGAAATTCAGAGCCCCCCAAAAAATTTACCTTTGACTCGGTCTTTGACTGGAAGTAAGCAATAGCTAAATAATTTATTAATTTGTATTCCTTCTCATTAATGGCTTTAGTCAATAGTTTTGTTGCTATGAATATGTCATTGATCTTCAATAAACAAATTACCAGAGAGTTTTCTTATAAACTGCATTTTAAAATATATAAAGGGGAATAAATTAGTTTGGCTGGCTTTTTAATAGGATTTTTTAGATTTATATTTTTTCCTTCACGTAAATTGAAAAATAAAATTGTCGTTGTTGATTGCCGAATTCATATACTTCTGTACTATCTAATAGGAATTCAAAAAGGTAACTGAATCTTAGAAATGTTTTACATAAATAAACTGGAATTAGATCTCCTTACTTTTAACCTAGCTGAATCATAAGGAGATAATAAATATTAATTACAATATCATGTTCAGTTGGTAACATATGTAATCCTAGATTTCCTTTGGTACCATTTGTTCATTCTCGATAATTATTTTATAGATTAGGTTTTTGAGCAGGTTTTTTTTGTTTTCATAATATTTCAATATTTACTTTTTTTTCTATTAGTTCAAAACAGAGAGATTTATATGATGAGATTTTTTATGGACTGGTCGACTCTGTACTGCAGGGATTCAATGGGACAATATTTGCTTATGGTCAGACTGGAACGGGAAAGACGCACACAATGCAAGGTAAAGAAAAAATGGAACCTATTCAAACTAGCCTTAGGGATATTTGATGAATTCTATTCATTATACACGAATTTCATATTTATATATCTATATTACAATCCATTATCAATAAAGTTCCCTGAGCTACAAATAAGTCATGGTTTGGTGAGCTATTGAATATAGTCTTAACACTTGAATAATCCTTTGCTATTTGTAGTTCTAATTGTGTTGATCCTCAGGTTTGAAAACCAGTAAAGATGAATGGGGCGTGATTCCAAATTCATTTGAGCAAATCTTTCAACACATCTCACAATCACAAAACCAACAGTACCTAGTGAGAGCCTCCTACTTGGAGATCTATCAGGTTTGGCTATTCAAAATAAAGTTATAAGCAGACTTTTTTAAATCTGATTCTATTCTGTTGCCTGATCTAACTAGGGGAATGTTGTCTCTGTGCCAGAACACCAATTGGGACAATAGTGTTATAAATTTGTTTTGTTTGTGCTCAACTTGTTTCTATTGATCATCAATAGATGTCAGACTGATAATCTTTTATATTTTTTTACATTTCTCAATGGTGATGATGAATACATGCAAACCGTTACACAGTTTACCTGTGCTTCACTAATTTTTTATAAGTCGTGAATTAGTTCCGCAAAGGAGTGTATGTTCATTTTCTTTCTGTATAGTTTTTAGCTGCTTTTACAGTTGTTTAGGATTTTTAATACATTTTTAATGTTATGCTGTAATTTGCATTGTATGCCCTTAACTCAGTGGTGGCTGTGAGTATTTTGTTGGCAGTCCGATCCTAATCCCATAGATAATAGCAGACTGTCATCAATATTGTAACTCAATGCTATGTGTGGTATACAGTATTTTGTTGGCAGTCCTATCCTAATCCCATAGATAATAGCAGACTGTCATCAATATTGTAACTAATGCTATGTGTGGTATACAGTATTTTGTTGGCAGACCTATCTTGCCATGTATACCAAGTGTTTTATGTGCATACCTTGATGTCATTGAGTTTCACTTGTTTTTGTATGTGCAAATCCAGCAGATATTTGCTTTAATTTGTCTCAGAGATCCCAGTGGTAACAATTGATCTTTGTACTTTTTTCAGGAGGAAATCCGTGATTTGTTGTCGAAAGATCAAAGTAAACGCTTGGAACTGAAAGAAAGAACAGACACAGGTGTATATGTTAAGGTGAGACTATTTACCATTAAGGATTTTTTTAAAATCTTATGTATTTTTAAATGCAAGTATTAAGCTATAACAAACAAGTGAAAAAATATCTCTCAAGTGTGTTACTAAATCTTTTTAGAGTCATGAATTTATAATAATCCCAAAGTGATTGCTTAATACAATTAATTTTTTTTAAAATTAGGATTTGTCGTCTTTTGTGACCAAGAGTGTGAAAGAAATTGAACATGTCATGAATGTTGGGAATAATAACAGATCTGTCGGGTAAGATATTGCAATCTGACATATTTTATAAGTGAACTTTTATGTAACATATTGCAACTTGACAGAGTTAGAGTAACAAATGTAAGGAGTAAGATATTGCAAGCTAACATAGTAATATTAACATGTGTTTTGGGTAAGATATTGCAAGCTGGCAGTTAAAATAACAGAACTTTTGGGTAAGACACTTCAAAATAGTAATTTCAAACTTTTTTTAAAATTGAGGGTTTATTCTTCTACTAGACAAAAACTAAAAAATTTTCAGTTACAGCATAAATGGCTGAGAGTGAGAGACTGAAACACTTGACTTATCTCTTGTCATCCACCCACAGGGCCACCAACATGAACCTTCACAGTTCAAGGTCACATGCCATCTTTATAATCACCATTGAGTGCAGTGAGGTGAGTTTCATGTCAACACAAACTTGGTCAAGTTTCACTAACTGATGGGACAACTCCAGACACAAGTACAAAGTTGACATGGGTTTTATAGCGTGATGTTTACCTTGTCCTTACAATCTTTTTCTGAATATTGAAATACAAAGGTTCACCTCATCATCATTGGTTTTGAATTGGGCCACTGCTGGCAGGGTAAGAGAAGCCAAGGGTCCCCTGATGTTGTGGGAGACGGTGTTGGTTTATCCACCAGGTCTGCTTTTAGCCCACTCAACCCTGTAAACATCTAAACCTGGCCATGCTACTGCCATGTTTACAAATAGCCATAAAGAAAGCAGAAATCTCATGATTTAAATGGGAATCTTCTGGAATATGAGACCAAGGGAGATTATTGTTGTTTTTAGCGCAATTTCCCCATGGGGAAATTGGGCTTATAGGTTTGAAAAATCTGTCCGCTATGGATGTCTGTTCGAGCTTGCACAAGCAACTACTCCTGAACCATACCAGATAGAGGGTTCGGGTCTTTTGTAAATATGTTAAGGAGGTCCCAAGGATGTGCACGGGCCAAAAAAATTCCCGAAAAAGTTTACTGGATTTCCTGGAAAATAAAAAAGCAACAAAATAATATCAGTATTTTGTCAATTTCTCGGCAACCATAATAGCTATCGGGTTGAAGCAAACGCCAAACGATAGCTTATAATATTTAGAACAATGTTGGAGAATGCATTTTTCAAAAATCTATTTCCGTACGACTCCCGTAATTTTAGCAGCAATTTGTAGATAGCAATTGTTTTTTTACTTTCAGAATTATTGATTTGAAATGACTTTTAATGTAATCTAGAATGATTTCCCTTGAATAAAAAAAGTAGGAAATTCTTTGTTTCAACTCAACCCCAAAAGAAGCGTTTGAATCACTTGTTATTAAAATTATGTGTGATCGTTATTTACTTGCTGAACACTATTTAGTGATTTGTCTCAAAAATTGTTATGGACAAATTGGAAATTGCGCTTAAATACTCATTTGAGTTTTTATTACTTGTTTTATACATTGTTGTTGATTTTTTTTTAGTATTCATTTTGTTCATAAATTGAATTTTAAGAATTTATGCAACACAAAACTCAGTGATTCTCATCCCTTTGCTCACACAAAACTCAGTGATTCTCATCCCTTTGCTCACACAAAACTCAGTGATTCTCATCCCTTTGCTCACACAGAACTCAGTGATTCTCATCCCTTTGCTCACACAGAACTCAGTGATTCTCATCCCTTTGCTCACACAAAACTCAGTGATTCTCATCCCTTTGCTCACACAGAACTCAGTGATTCTCATCCCTTTGCTCACACAAAACTCAGTGATTCTCATCCCTTTGCTTTAGAATAAGCACTAGAATATGTTGATGGTTTGAGCCTGATTAATATCTATCTTACTTTGTCTCATTCCTGCAGGTGGGAGAAGATGGAGAGAACCACATACGTGTGGGCAAGTTAAACATGGTGGACCTCGCTGGGAGTGAACGGCAGAGCAAAACAGGAGCAACGGTTGGTTCCATACTCGAGCACATCCAGACGATTTTATTCCATGCCATGTGTCTTGTCATTATAATTTAAATTATGTCTTGTGATCCTGGTTCATAATATCGTATCTGTTCAATGTAGTTTATATATTAACTAGTTGATAGCTCATGTGGTTTTTATCAGGCATAGTTAATCTAGCCAACAACACATCTGGTTAATGTCCTTCACATCATGGGTAATCTAGTCAACAACACGCCTGGTTAATGTCCTTCACATAATGGCTAATCTAGTCAACAACACGTCTGGTTAATGTCCTTCACATCATGGGTAATCTAGTCAACAACACGTCTGGTTAATGTCCTTCACATCATGACTAATCTAGTCAACAACACGTCTGGTTAATGTCCTTCACATCATGGCTAATCTAGCCAACAACACGTCTGGTTAATGTCCTTCACATTATGGCAAATAATTCTATCTCTGAACCTGACAACTCTATCCAGAATTTAAAGCTCACGTTATCTGAACTTTTGGATGCCTAAAATTATGATTACATTGATCTTTTAAACCTAAAGTCTAAAGGAACAAGAGAATTTCTCTGATAATAAAGGAAATTTCCTTATAACTAGCAGGTGTCAGATAAAAATAGTTGAAATATAAATTAGCTATTTACAGCTGCTACTTTAACAATAATGTTATGCACATTATTTTTTGTCACCTCACTTTCTTTGATGAGTTTTTTTTTAAACTTCCAATACTTTCTTGCTATGATTTTAAATGTGGCATAAAGAAAAAACTAGTTGTTAAACATTTGTGTTATTAAAGTAGACCAATGAACATATTTTAGACCACATTGTTGTGACTGTACTTAGCTGGCATCTGACTTTGAATCCTTCAATGAGATCTCTGTGATTCCCCGACAGGGTGAGAGGTTAAAAGAGGCCACTAAAATCAACCTGTCCTTGTCCACCCTGGGCAACGTCATCTCAGCGCTGGTGGACGGGAAGAGCACACACATTCCTTACAGAGACTCCAAGCTCACTAGGCTGCTGCAAGGTAAGGGGCCTGGGGGGGGGGACGGCTGGCGGTCCTAG
This sequence comes from Ampullaceana balthica, assembly GCA_944989445.1. Lineage (NCBI taxonomy): Eukaryota > Metazoa > Mollusca > Gastropoda > Lymnaeidae > Ampullaceana > Ampullaceana balthica. Next base: position 16,291 of record CALYLW010002093.1, read on the forward strand.
TGCCAGTTAGTATCAGTATATACTTTATTACTGATGTTATATCTTAGTTAGTGCCAGTTAGTATCAGTATATACTTTATTACTGATGTTATATCTTAGTTAGTGCCAGTTAGTATCAGTATATACTTTATTACTGATGTTATATCTTAGTTAGTGCCAGTTAGTATCAGTACAGTCGAAATCGGTTAAGTTGACGGCTTTGGGGTATGAAAAAAGGCGGCGAGATAACCGATGATCGAGTTAAAACGAAAAAAAATATTAACATGTGCTTGAAATTTCTTTATGTACATGATTAATTAGTTAGCGTTAATTAGTGACGGGACAATTAATCGGAATCGTATCGGAACCCTAATATTTCTTCACTCTTTCCTAAGGTTGTAATGACCGTTCGTTTTTAAGGACCGTTTAAAATTTAAATATAACCATGGTTCCCACTCAGGAAAACGGGAAAAAGTCAAATTCTTTAAAAAAATTTCTCGGCCTTGAAAGTCGGGAAAAGTTATGACTAATCGGGAATTTTTATATATGGTATATATATATTTATGCCGAAGTAAAGGACTTTCATTACGGTTAATTCATTTTCTGATGCATTGATCATTTTATTTTTTAAGATAAACGAATATCTTAAGAATTGAAAATAAAGGTTTGTATCGAGAATCGACGGTGGTTTTTATATAATTAAATAAAAAATTATTATTCTTTTAAAAGTTTGTTGTGTTGCTTTGTTACCAGTAAGATACGTGACTTTGACACTAACAGGCGCGTGACGATGAAATCAAATCATTTTCTTAATATTCCAGTACATGTATATAATATTATTAATATACACGTCATCACTTTTGGAGGTCGAATTCTGATAAGGAATGATTTTTAAAAAAATTCGCTTAGACATAGTTGCCGGCCGAGGTCTAACACACAGCCCACAGCGTGCTGTGATCAACTGTCAAGGCCGCAATAATTTTATTTATATTATTACAAGACTGAGGAAATTCGAGAGCGTTCTGATAGTAACAGATATCCTGCACGTCAAAAGCATTAAACTTCAAATTACCATATTGATATGTTTTTTAAATTTTTTTATTCGCTGATTCGAGGGCATTGCAAACGCGCTATGGGACTAGTCGAGGCGTAAACTTTGACCTTTTAGCGTAGGCGAGGCGTAAACTTTGACCTTTCAGCACATGCGCAGACAATTATAAACTGGAACTTATTTTGGATAATGGAATCGAAACATGACAGAGAAGTAATCAAAGTCCTTTACTTCAGCATAAATATATATATATAAAAATTCCAGATTAGTCATAACTTTTCCAGACTTTCAAGGCCGAGAAATTTTTTTAAGAATTCCCGACTTTTTCCCGTTTTCCTGAGTGGGAAACATGGTTATATTTAAATTTTAAACGGTCCTTAAAACGAACGGTCATTACAACCTTAGGAAAGAGTGAGGAAATATTAGGGTTCCGATACGATTCCGATTAATCGTCCCATCACTAATTAACGCTTACTAATTAATCATGTACATAAAGAAATTTCAAGCACATGTTAATATTTTGCCGCCATATTGGTTTTCGTTTTAACTCGATTATCGGTTATGTCGACGCCATTTTTCATACCCCAACGCCCTCAACTTAACCGGTTTCCACTGTATATACTTTATTACTGATGTTATATCTTAGAGGGGGCTTGTTTTGTAGAACTAAATGTTTTTAGAGTTGAATTGTTCTATAGAACTAAATGTTAGAGTTGCACTTGTACTATAGAACTAAATATTAGAGTTGACTTGTACTGTAGAACTAAATGTTAGAGTTGACTTGTTCTATAGAACTAAATGTTAGAGTTGATTTGTACTGTAGAACTAAATGTTAGAGTTGATTTGTACTGTAGAACTAAATGTTAGAGTTGACTTGTTCTATAGAACTAAATGTTAGAGTTGACTTGTTCTATAGAACTAAATGTTAGAGTTGACTTGTTCTATAGAACTAAATGTTAGAGTTGACTTGTACTGTAGAACTAAATGTTAGAGTTGACTTGTTCTATAGAACTAAATGTTAGAGTTGACTTGTTCTATAGAACTAAATGTTAGAGTTGACTTGTTCTATAGAACTAAATGTTAGAGTTGACTTGTACTGTAGAACTAAATGTTAGAGTTGATTTGTACTGTAGAACTAAATGTTAGAGTTGACTTGTTTCTATAGAACTAAATGTTAGAGTTGACTTGTTCTATAGAACTAAATGTTAGAGTTGACTTGTACTATAGAACTAAATGTTAGAGTTGACTTGTACTGTAGAACTAAATGTTAGAGTTGACTTGTTCTATAGAACTAAATGTTAGAGTTGACTTGTTCTATAGAACTAAATGTTAGAGTTGATTTGTACTGTAGAACTAAATGTTAGAGTTGACTTGTTCTATAGAACTAAATGTTAGAGTTGACTTGTTCTATAGAACTAAATGTTAGAGTTGATTTGTACTATAGAACTAAATGTTAGAGTTGACTTGTTCTATAGAACTAAATGTTAGAGTTGACTTGTTCTATAGAACTAAATGTTAGAGTTGACTTGTTCTATAGAACTAAATGTTAGAGTTGACTTGTACTGTAGAACTAAATGTTAGAGTTGACTTGTTCTATAGAACTAAATGTTAGAGTTGACTTGTTCTATAGAACTAAATGTTAGAGTTGACTTTGTACTGTAGAACTAAATGTTAGAGTTGACTTGTTCTATAGAACTAAATGTTAGAGTTGACTTGTTCTATAGAACTAAATGTTAGAGTTGATTTGTACTGTAGAACTAAATGTTAGAGTTGACTTGTTCTATAGAACTAAATGTTAGAGTTGATTTGTACTGTAGAACTAAATGTTAGAGTTGACTTGTACTGTAGAACTAAATGTTAGAGTTGACTTGTTCTATAGAACTAAATGTTAGAGTTGACTTGTTCTGTAGAACTAAATGTTAGAGTTGACTTGTTCTATAGAACTAAATGTTAGAGTTGATTTGTACTGTAGAACTAAATGTTAGAGTTGACTTGTTCTATAGAACTAAATGTTAGAGTTGATTTGTACTGTAGAACTAAATGTTAGAGTTGATTTGTACTATAGAACTAAATGTTAGAGTTGACTTGTACTGTAGAACTAAATGTTAGAGTTGACTTGTTCTATAGAACTAAATGTTAGAGTTGATTTGTACTGTAGAACTAAATGTTAGAGTTGACTTGTACTGTAGAACTAAATGTTAGAGTTGACTTGTTCTATAGAACTAAATGTTAGAGTTGACTTGTTCTATAGAACTAAATGTTAGAGTTGACTTGTACCATTAAAGTTTGCTTGTAATGTTAGAGCTAGTATTTTATTTGTTTCACTATTGTTGTTGTGAGGAGCTGTTGCTTGGGGTTGATTAGTCAGTCGATTCTTGTTGACAGATTCTCTGGGTGGCAATGCCAGGACTGTGATGGTGGCAAACATTGGGCCAGCAAGTTACAACTATGATGAAACCTTGACTACACTCAGGTCAGTTGACTGTTTTAAAATGTTCACCTGAGTTAGCAGTTTAAGTTAGGATTTGACACATTTTTAAACATTTTGTCTTCGTTGACTTTGGGTAAACCTAGCTGACATCTGGTAACACAGCTAACACATAGCTGTGTTTCTCTTGCTGTCTAGTGGTAATGTCTTTTTGGTAATTTAGTCTGACTGTCTACTGATGATGTCATGCAGGTATGCTAATAGAGCCAAGAACATCAAGAACAAGCCGATGATCAACGAAGATCCTAAAGATGCCCTGCTTAGAGAGTTTCAGGAGGAGATTATGAGGTATGTGTCAGAGTGGAGTCAAAGGGGAACAATAAGGAAATGAGCAGACAACTCATGAAGTATGTGTCAGAGTGGAGTCAAGGGGGAACAATAAGGAAATGAGCAGAGAACTCATGAGGTATGTGTCAGAGTGAAGTCAAGGGGGAACAATAAGGAAATGAGCAGACAACTCATGAGGTATGTGTCAGAGTGGAGTCGAAGGGGAACAATAAGGAAATGAGCAGACAAGTCATGAGGTATGTGTCAGAGTGGAGTCAAGGGGGAACAATAAGGAAATGAGCAGACAACTCATGAAGTATGTGTCAGAGTGGAGTCAATGGGGGAACAATAAGGAAATGAGCAGACAACTCATGAAGTATGTGTCAGAGTGGAGTCGAAGGGGAACAATAAGGAAATGAGCAGACAAGTCATGAGGTATGTGTCACATTAAGGGGAACAATAAGGAAATTATCTAAAAAATCAATGCTAAATGAATGGAACATTGAAATTAATGTCCGTATTTCAGTAAATACATAGTCAACTAGCGTATCACCAGTCAAAAATGACAGAAGTTTTCAGCCGAAATCTATTTATTTTGAAAAAATGCACTTTTTTTAGGGTGCCTACGGCGCCGACCTTTTTCAAAAGCCAACTAACTTGTCCTTGTTTGATAAAATACGAAATATTAAACTTTCTGAAATGTACACAAAGTATTTTATAATAGGGGTTGTAGGGCGCCTACGGCGCCCCCTTTGTTTTTTGATTTTATAATTAACCATCATCAAATCCTCTTTTTACATTGTTCCCTTTTCCAAAATTAAAATATGAGCTAAAACAATGAAGGCATATGATTTTTTTTACAACGCATCTTTAATTTGCACACCTTTTGATGCATTGGTGCAGTAATTTGGTGCGCTGCTTTCTAAAATTAGTAGCGTCACGGACAGACACTACAGACGTGACAGAGATTGAAAATTATGTATATTGATAAGAGCTACAATTCTTTACCTAGTGTAAACATATTTGTCTGCAATTCAATAGATCCACGTTTCCTTGATATGTAGATATGTAGTCTTATGTTTCCTTGAAGCCATTCTTCTATGTTATGTTAAGTCATGTTTAAATTTTTGTCACACACCAGGTTAAAGTCACAACTAGAGGGCAAGGGTGGAGGGAAGAAGAAGAGGAAGAGAAGGAGCAGGAGAATAAGAGATGGTATGTATTGTATGATGTGGTATGCATTCTGTGATGTGGTATGTATTGTACAATGAATGTACAATGGCATATTGTGTGATGGTATGTATTGTAAAATGACATATTGTGTGATTGTATTGTACAATGGAAAGTTGGTGAATGATATATATTGTATGATGGTATGTATTGTATGATGTCTTTTAGTCCTATGGTGTTAGGAAAGTTCTATAGTTTCTAATGAATTGTCTGTTTAACATTGAATTGCTCTAACACCAGTTGACATTTTTTTAATGTTTGGAGGTCAAGTGGTGGAGGGTGAGGAAGAGGGTGAAGATGATGAGGATGAATCCACCAATGAAGATGAAGCAGATGTGTACATGAGGGAACAACAGGCAAAGTTAGAGCAGGAGAAGGAGGCCATCTTGGGGAACCAGTCACTGATAGCTGAGGTGGGTGTCATACTTGTGGATAGGTACATGTACACATATTGTTGGTGAAGTAACATCTTGATGATAGCATGTACACAATGTTAAAGTAACATCTTGATAGCTTCCATACAATGTTAAAGTAACATCTTGATAGCGTTCATACAATGTTAAAGTAACATCTTGATAGCGTTCACACAATGTTAAAGTAACATCTTGATAGCGTTCACACAATATTAAAGTAATATCTTGATAGCTTCCATACAATGTTAAAGTAACATCTTGATAGCGTTACACAATGTTAAAGTAACATCTTGATAGCGTTCACACAATGTTAAAGTAACATCTTGATAGCGTTCACACAATGTTAAAGTAACATCTTGATAGCGTTCACACAATTTTAAAGTATCTTCTTGCTGATAGCATACACACATAAACTTAACATGTACATGTTGCCAACTGTGTCATCTTGCATCAAATGATATTTAACCTTAGTTCCAATCTTCACACAGTCCAACTTCACATGGTCATAGTGATGTTTATTAAAAAGAATATATTCTTGATGAGATTAATACTTGAGGTCTAAAACAAAATGTCCTCATAATTTATTTAACATCTTTTATCAACCAGGAAAAAGAGAAACTTCTCAATGAGCTGACAGAAAAAGAGAACCGCCTCCAACAGGAAAAAGAACAGCGGGATTTGTTGGCTACCAAAATCAAGGTGAGCTTGAATATTGGTTTGTAGGGTCTAGTCATGAACATTGGTTTGTAGATCTAGTCATGAACATTGGTTTGTGGATCTAGTCATGAACATTGGTTTGTGGATCTAGTCATGAACATTGGTTTGTGGATCTAGTCATGAACATTGGTTTGTGGATCTAGTCATGAACATTGGTTTGTGGATCTAGTCATGAACATTGGTTTGTAGATCTAGTCATGAACATTGGTTTGTGGATATAGTCATGAACATTGGTTTGTAGATCTAGTCATGAACATTGGTTTGTAGATCTAGTCATGAACATTGGTTTGTGGATCTAGTCATGAACATTGGTTTGTAGATCTAGTCATGAACATTGGTTTGTGGATCTAGTCATGAACATTGGTTTGTGGATCTAGTCATGAACATTGGTTTGTGGATCTAGTCATGAACATTGGTTTGTGGATCTAGTCATGAACATTGGTTTGTGGATCTAGTCATGAACATTGGTTTGTGGATCTAGTCATGAACATTGGTTTGTGGATCTAGTCATGAACATTGGTTTGTGGATCTAGTCATGAACATTGGTTTGTGGATCTAGTCAGGAACATTGGTTTGTAGATCTAGTCATGAACATTGGTTTGTGGATCTAGTCATGAACATTGGTTTGTGGATCTAGTAAGGAACATTGGTTTGTGGATCTAGTCATGAACATTGGTTTGTGGATCTAGTCATGAACATTGGTTTGTGGATCTAGTCATGAACATTGGTTTGTGGATCTAGTCATGAACATTGGTTTGTGGATCTAGTCATGAACATTGGTTTGTGGATCTAGTCATGAACATTGGTTTGTGGATCTAGTCATGAACATTGGTTTGTGGATCTAGTCATGAACATTGGTTTGTGGATCTAGTCAGGAACATTGGTTTGTGGATCTAGTCATGAACATTGGTTTGTGGATCTAGTCATGAACATTGGTTTGTGGATCTAGTCAGGAACATTGGTTTGTGGATCTAGTCATGAACATTGGTTTGTGGATCTAGTCATGAACATTGGTTTGTGGATCTAGTCATGAACATTGGTTTGTGGATCTAGTCATGAACATTGGTTTGTGGATCTAGTCATGAACATTGGTTTGTAGATCTAGTCATGAACATTGGTTTGTGGATCTAGTCATGAACATTGGTTTGTAGATCTAGTCATGAACATTGGTTTGTGGATCTAGTCAGGAACATTGGTTTGTGGATCTAGTCAGGAACATTGGTTTGTGGATCTAGTCATGAACATTGGTTTGTGGATCTAGTCATGAACATTGGTTTGTGGATCTAGTCAGGAACATTGGTTTGTGGATCTAGTCAGGAACATTGGTTTGTGGATCTAGTCATGAACATTGGTTTGTGGATCTAGTCATGAACATTGGTTTGTGGATCTAGTCATGAACATTGGTTTGTGGATCTAGTCATGAACATTGGTTTGTGGATCTAGTCAGGAACATTGGTTTGTGGATCTAGTCAGGAACATTGGTTTGTAGATCTAGTCATGAACATTGGTTTGTGGATCTAGTCATGAACATTGGTTTGTGGATCTAGTCATGAACATTGGTTTGTGGATCTAGTCATGAACATTGGTTTGTGGATCTAGTCATGAACATTGGTTTGTGGATCTAGTCATGAACATTGGTTTGTGGATCTAGTCATGAACATTGGTTTGTGGATCTAGTCATGAACATTGGTTTGTGGATCTAGTCATGAACATTGGTTTGTGGATCTAGTCATGAACATTGGTTTGTGGATCTAGTCATGAACATTGGTTTGTGGATCTAGTCAGGAACATTGGTTTGTGGATCTAGTCAGGAACATTGGTTTGTGGATCTAGTCAGGAACATTGGTTTGTGGATCTAGTCAGGAACATTGGTTTGTGGATCTAGTCAGGAACATTGGTTTGTGGATCTAGTCAGGAACATTGGTTTGTGGATCTAGTCAGGATGAATCCTTCACTAACAACTATTCCTAGTCAAACATTGAGCTCAATCCTTCCCTAACAACTATTCCTAGTCAAACGTTGAGCTCAATCCTTTACTAACAACTATTCCTAGTCAAACATTGAGCTCAATCCTTCCCTAACAACTATTCCTAGTCAAACGTTGAGCTCAATCCTTCCCTAACAACTATTCCTAGTCAAACGTTGAGCTCAATCCTTCACTAACAACTATTCCTAGTCAAACATTGAGCTCAATCCTTCCCTAACAACTATTCCTAGTCAAACGTTGAGCTCAATCCTTTACTAACAACTATTCCTAGTCAAACATTGAGCTCAATCCTTCACTAACAACTATTCCTAGTCAAACATTGAGCTCAATCCTTCACTAACAACTATTCCTAGTCAAACGTTGAGCTCAATCCTTCCCTAACAACTATTCCTAGTCAAACGTTGAGCTCAATCCTTTACTAACAACTATTCCTAGTCAAACATTGAGCTCAATCCTTCACTAACAACTATTCCTAGTCAAACATTGAGCTCAATCCTTCACTAACAACTATTCCTAGTCAAACGTTGAGCTCAATCCTTCACTAACAACTATTCCTAGTCAAACGTTGAGCTCAATCCTTCACTAACAACTATTCCTAGTCAAACGTTGAGCTCAATCCTTCACTAACAACTATTCCTAGTCAAACGTTGAGCTCAATCCTTCACTAACAACTATTCCTAGTCAAACGTTGAGCTCAATCTTGTATAATTACAAAATGACTTAAGTAAAGGGGCTGTAGATAACAACATTACATCGCCTGGATGGGTGGACAGTGTGTACATTTTTGGCCAGCCTGTCCATAGACTAAGAAATATAAATTATTTATGTGTAAAAGTGAGGTAAATTATTAGGGAATAAATATCATAATTATTATTCTAGTATTTAAGCATGTTCAGTTAGCATTGTTTTGTGTTTGTTAAAAAAGTGAAATGGCGACAGCAAATTTTTGTGTTGTAGAAGTAAAAAAGTAAAGGAGTATTTATTTCATTGGCATTAGTTCTTCATCCCTATTCTCTAAATGCCGTTGTACAAATCTTTTTAGGCGATGGAGAGCAAATTACTCGTTGGTGGCAAAACGATCGTGGACCACACAAATGAGCAACAAAGAGCCCTAGAACAGCGGAGGAGAGAGATAGCTGAACAGCAGGTATAATGTTTCTACTTTCACCAAATAAGAGAGAGATAGCGTAACAACACGTATAATGGTTCTACTCTCACCAAATAGAAGTAATGTAGAAATTTTGATGATCTGGGAAATAATCACTCTAATACAGGGGTGGGCAAACTTTTTCGATGGAGGGCCGCATTGCAAACTTTATCGTTGTAGGCGGGCCGCATATACATTTTATCTACTTCAAATACAATTTACCCCGTATAAAATATGAACTAATTATTATAACAATGTAATTATCCTTTTATTTCACATTCACGCTCTATTAACATGTACATTACATTTTAAAATACGAACAAAAACAGTTTCTAATTTGATAATAAGATTTTACTTTTCATCATTGTTTTAACAGAAGTTTATTGTTACCTGTCATATAACTATAACGTAATAGGAACATAATATCATAATTTACATATAAGCTCACTTTAGAGTACAATTATAATTAGTGAGACGTATGTAACTGCCAACAATTTTGGATAATGTTCTTGAACTGTGGAACCAGTTTACTGGTAGTGATTCACATGACTGCATTCAAATTGCAGTCAGTCACCATCGCTCTTTTCTAAGACTTGTTTATTTTCATGCAAGAAAAAGATTGCTCACAGATGTATGTGGTCCCAAATAGTGACAAAAGTTTGTCAGCAAAGCTTTTTAATTGTGGAAATGTTGCTGCTGGCAAACATCCATAAAACTGCAGCTGAAGAACTGGCTTGAATTTCTCCTTCAGGTCATAATCTGCTTGTAGGTCAAGCATTTCTAAATGTATATCCTCTGGAGCTGAAATAGCTTCTGCACTAAATGGCAAACTGAGGATATTGAAGAGTGGTTCCAGATTCTTGAAGTTTTGAAACCTACTTTTAAATTCCACAGCCAAAGCATCCAACTGAGCCTTGTACTTGTCAGCAGTTTCACCAGAAAAATTTTTTTCAGCAAGGGGAAATTGCAAAACCAGTCTTCACGTGTTTGCCTGAGGAGCAGGGAGAGATTTGCCTGAAATGATTTAACACTCACATACATTTCATGTGCAAACAAGCTATTGCCCTGCAGTTTGACATTCAGTCCATTCAACTTTTCCATAATGTCAATAGCAAACATGAAGTTTGAATTCCACTCTTTATTAACTGTGATAGTACCACAATATCACTAACAAAACCCTTCGACTCCAGCAAAATAACTATTTCTTCCTTGAGATCCAACACTCGCCACAACATCTTGGTCAGGCTCTGCGCAGTGGACACTGCTGTTGTAGATATATCATAATATTCAGTTTCCAAATCTTCAAGCTGTGCCCTAAACATGAGGTTAAGTGCCCCCTGGCTCTGATGAGGTTTATCACACTGACAACTGGGTCAATAATTTGCTTGATATTGAAACTAGCTTTACACAGACTTTCCTGGTGGATGACAATGTATCGTTAGTTACACTTGCTATTTTGTTCCACACCAAACTAGGTCCTTCAACACAGTTCTCAACAGCATTGAATAAATCCTGGCCTGTAGTTGTGTCTTTGAGTGATTCAACACTTAGTAATTCGTCAGTAAGCTAAAAACGAGTGTTTATTCCCCGTATAAATACCAACAATTGTACTGTGTCCTGTACATTGGTACTTTCATTGAACGCAAAAGAGTACCACAAAAAGAATTTGCTTGTATCTCGAAGTTGGTGCATCAAATTTTCATAAATCTTTTCAACACGCCTGACTACAGTTCTCCTTGATAAAGAAATGCTATCAAATTTGTTTTCTGTTCTAAACACATAGTGCTTGCTGCATCTGTCAAGCATGCTTTTATGAACTCACTGTCAAAAAAAAAGACTAGTTTCGAATCGTATAGGAAAGCACCAAACTGGATACGGTTGAAAATTCTTATATTAAAGACTGATTGGTGAAAACAGTTTTCTGCTTCTTTAAATTATAAACCAACTCCTGGCTATTCCCTTTGCTCTCTTCCTTCGTTAAATTGTGCCTGAAAACCAAATGTTTTGTTTGGTGGTGTCTTTTTAAGTTTTACTACTTAAAGACGCTCACACACTCACGGCACATCAAGCAGACTGCTTTGCTGCTAACGCTCGTTAAGCAATATTTAGTGGTCCTTTCGTCATTAAAAACATGATATTCGTCCTCTATATTTCTTTTTTTTTGGCAGCAGTCATGGTTAAATCAACGTCTATTCGATTTTAAATTTCAATTAAAAAAACCACCAATGCTTTAATCGTAAACTAAAGCCACTTTCGGCTGAGTTTAAATGCAGTTTCGAATGTGTATGTTTTCAATTAATGACTAATAATCAATTCTTGAGCCATGAAACCGATATAATATCCCTAGATTCGAATCAAATAATCGGAATACATTTTTTGAAATGTAGCAAATATTCTAAACAATGAAAATTAACATTGACATAGGATCGCAACATGTACATGCCCACGGGCCGCATGATGTGCCCTGGTGGGCCGCATGCGGCCCGCGGGTCGTAGTTTGCCCACCCCTGCTCTAAGATGTCTCTGTCAATGATTAATGGGAAATGTTAGTTTTTATAAATTGTTTTTTTTTAATGTTGTAGCGCAAAGAAAGAGAAATGCAACAAAAGTTGGAGGAGAAAGAGGAGACTGCTGTGGAGTTTCGTGAGACCTATCAATCCCTTCAACATGAAGTGGATGTCAAAACCAAGAAACTCAAGAAGGTAAGGGGAGGTAACCACCGTCACACAGTTGTCCAACAGTTATGCCACGGTCTAATTGTGACTTTTATAAATTAAACTAACCTAGTGATTTTGTTTCGTTGAGCCACTTTCAACGCCACTAAATCATTATTTATGCCCCCTTAATTAATTTATGAAACCTGAGTTTTTTCAAGTCAATTCTTCTCTTCTTCTTCTTCGTTCTCAATTTGAGTATTGCGTGCCGACGAGTTTTGCGCCAATTGGCCCGAGGTCTCCGACTTCAGCCTGCTGTTTTTTCTGGATGTGCTTCCATAGCCTTTGGTCAGCCAAGACCATCTGCAAGGCAGCAGTTGATTTTGGCATTCACATGCCACGGCTATAAGGGTTCCACGCATTACCCAGCCGCCTTTTTATTTTCCCTAACTATGCGTTAGGTACCCACTCGAAGCTGGGTGGACTCGGGGACGCTATAGGCCCCGGGAACAAATCCATGGCTTCCCATGGATTCGAACCCGTGACCATCGGTACGCCAGTCGAGCGCGCTGCCACTCGACCACCGTATCCCCTTTTCAAGTCAATAAAAGCATCTAAAATGTAAGGCGTGTCCCATTTAAATTTTAGCATGACACATAAATACATTAACCTATTCCCATCTGCTGTCCAGCTGTTCAATAAGCTCCAGGCCACACGTCAAGACATCCAGGACCTGCAGGAGGAGTACACCAAGGAGAGACAAGAGTTGGAGCAGACACAGATGGAGTTAACAAGGGAACTGAAGCTCAAGTGAGTTGGTTGTCATCTGACTTGATCAGTGGCTGTTGTAACTACATTGCCATACTATACCAGAAAAATAACGTTTTAGGACTTAGTTTCTCTTTCTATTATTCAGAAAACTTATTTAGAAAAAAAGGAACAATATTATGTTAACCATTTATTTAAAAGTTTGCAATACAAGTGCAAGAGAATAACCATTTTGGGGGGTATTTGTTTCTCTTTTATTCTACTAAAAATGTAATTATATTTGTTTAAGCTGTCACATCGAATAGATTAATAAATGAAATTATGAATTTTTCTATATTTGATGTATTCTTTAATGTTTTTGTTTATGTTTCTCTTTTTGACCTGTTATCTGAAAACTCTAATTTATATCTTGAAAAGCATGAATTTATTTTCTATATGCCTCTTTTATTGGCTTCCCTTTAAAATGATGTTTTTGTTTTTTTTGGAGACTCTTGCAAAACAAATTTTATATGACTACTGCTAAAATTTATTGACAGCTCTACACATGCGGATGTTTTGTTTGCAGGATGTTGATCATAGAAAACTTTATACCCACTGAAGACAAAGTTAAGATCCAGAACAGAGCTCAGTATGACGAAGATGATGATATTTGGAAGCTCAGGCCTTTGGCTAATAAAAAGTCTGTGTAAAAGGGAGTTGTTCAGAATGTATATATTGATATTTAGTATTTATTTATGTATGTGGCATCTTTCTGTCTCCGTATGTTTATGGCCAAACCTGGAATGATAGTTGTGGTTGCACTTCTTGCAGGACAAATGAGATTGCAAGGAGATTTCAGCCTTCCAAAATGTTCTTTTTGTTGAACATTACATCAGTTTGATTGATCAACCCATTTATATACATATTTATATATTGTGAATGTGCCACATGATAAATGAAAGAGTAAATTACTAATTGTTTTTCAATGTTTAATTTGCCTTGTAATCAATAGTGTAGGCAAATTTAAAATTTCCTTTTCTAAATATAGCATTTGCAAATGTTCTCAGATCAAATTTCTTTTTTTTTAACCAGTACTGAAACAATGGCCAAACGTCCCACTTCTGCTATAGGAAATAGACGTCCAATCTCTGAATTTGCGAGAGTAGCTGCAGCCATGGGAAACAACCCTCGTTACAAGGTTAGTTTGAATATTGTTTGATCTACCTTTGAAATCAATATTTTAATTGCAAAGATCACTCAATATATTCAAGTTTGTTGCATAATCAAATTAAATCTTTTTTTTAGCGCTTTGCTCCTAATCTCAAATTTAAAAAATTCTCTAGGAATTTTCAAATAAACAATAATAATTAATTTATTATTAATTGCTTTATTTATTTGGAGCTGGAATGTATACAAACACGGCTATTATAATTCTCACAAAGAAAAACTGAAATCTGTTTCTGTATATTTATATACATAACATATATATATTTCAGAGCAGAAGTAAAATGCTTATTCAACAACGCACATAATAAAAACTCCTGAAGAGTGTACCAAAAGTCATCATTTGTATCATTCATGATTTGTCTTTTTTTTCCCCAGTGTAAATTGACAACATTGGGGGCATATTCACATAAATATGCCCATCCTCTGAAATTTAATAGTTTAAAATAAATTACGATTTATCCGTCATCCATTTGAGTTTTTATATTTTAGAGGTTAGAAAATTGGGGTGGAGTTTGTGAATAGTCAGATTTTAATTTGGTAGAGTTTTAGGTTTAAAATAAATAACCATATCCTTAAAAAAATGTGAACATCAGTTGAGAGATTATTTTTATAACAATAGTCATTTGTTTTATGGAAATTTAAAAATGGATGCAATTTATTGCAATGTAAAAAATGTTGAGGTTGCAAACCAAGGGAAAGAGGGGTAACACTAACTGGGATTGCTATACAAATTTAGTGTGTCTCTTGAGTTATGGTTGTTTCAAGTTACTTTAGGAGACAGGAATTTCACACACTGCTGCCTAAGTTTGATCATTTTTACCAAAATGCACTAATGCAAATATATTTTTTTATGTAAGCAGTTGAAGAATGTCTGCTTTTCATTCGATTTCAGGCTGAGAATATTATACAAATTGAACTTGACATGCCCAGTAGGACGACCAGAGACTATGAGGGACCAACTGTGGCACCAAGGGTTCAAGCAGCCCTTGATGCAGCCTTGCAAGATGAAGATGATATAGAAATTAATGGAAGGTTAGGCATTTAAAGTTACTTTCTAAATTGACAATATTTTTATGAAAACAAAATTAATTCATCATTGTTTTCTTGCCTCAGTTTTGCTATATTTCTTTTCCCATTCTGTTTTTAATAATATTCTGTTTAAAATTGTGTATTTAAAAAGAAAAATTCTTTGATGCTCTTTTATTAGTTATACCCTACCCTAAAAATAATTAACGTGAAAATTTTACAAGCTCCAACAATCCATGGTCCATTTCATGTTTCAGTATGTTTAACTCCAAGTCTGCAAACAAAAAGAAATCCTCAAGGTAGGTTTCATGACTTAACCTTATTTTTAACTTATTTGTTAGTATTGGCACAACGTAATGTCATCTTTTTTGGGATTTAACATTTTGATAGTGTTCAGTTATACTGAAATTTATTTTCCAGACTATCCACTCAGTTTAAAATTTGTTTTAAGATATAATACACATACAACATAAACACAAATAAATAAGACATTTTCACACCTATCCCAATCCTTACAACATTCCCATAGTCCCTGATCAGTTTAAGGCACCCTGTATGGATATCTATAGGGAAATACCTTTTCATAAATTAAGACGACATGGTAGAATGTTGCAATATATTTTTTTCAAGTTAGTCAGAAATGAAACTTGAGATCAGTAACATGGGGTTTTACTAGAACACATAATATATAGTAGATTAGTTAATCACCCAAACATAATGTCCTAAGCCCACATCAACACGGCTTTAGGAAAAACAGATCATGTTTGAAACACAATTAATTGGTTGAATAGATGATCTGTCAAAAGGCTTAGATAATAATAATAATCAAATAGATACAATATTACTAGACTTCTCAAAAGCATTTCACCACTTTAGTTTACTCAAAAAAGTAACTACTTTAATAACTCGGGTCCCATACATCATTGTATCCAAGACATCTTTTTGTGTAAAGAGCAAACTGTAGTAATTAATGGATAGTGAAAGAAAAATTTCAGACGGTCAAAAAAGAATTGTTCACATTTAGGTGTCTAGCAAAAAAATCTCTGCATTGTCATGTGTCCAATAAGGAAGCCTCATAATTTCAGATCAAATTGAATAAATTTGAAGGGAAAAAACTTCTCTTGTATCTAAAACTTTGATTTGAAAATGCCTGAATGTTGCGTTACAAACATTTCCAAACCTATACCCAATCTCCCTCTATAATTATAATCACATGACTCAATGATTTTATCCTCTTAAGATAACTAATTTTTGTTTATATATGATATGTCTGTCTTTTAAAAAATCTACTTCATAGTTGCTTCCTTTATTAACCATGTTAAAGTTATTTTTGAAAGTAATTTTATGTGACTTTACCACTTTCCACAGTCTCCGTACATTTTTGTTTAATTTTTAGCAGGGTAAAGACGGGGGCAAAAAGAGTTGACGAGCAAAAATACCCTGTGTCTCGAGGGCTGGTTCCCAAATGAGTTCAAGATGAAATCAGCTACTGGCATTGTGATTGGTTGTTTTAATTAATCTTATTTTAAAGTGCTAAATCTGTTCTAGTTTTAGAGAAATTAAGTTTTAAAAAATGTAGGTTACATGTATGTAATAAAATTATTTATGAGACAATGTGCTGGCACTTATCTTGGCTTAAACTTTATCGTTTCAACTATAATAGATTACAACCATAGAAATCATTATCATCTGAATCAAATAACCAAAGATGACCTACATAATAAATAGAAAATTCCGAAAAAATACTATATCTAATCAAATTTTTAAATTATAATGTTGTTATAAATAGAATATATTTTGTTAGAATACAGTTGGGTTAAAAAATATCTTACACATTAAAATTTCCATTCAATATTGTATGTGCTGGTAGTACTTATTGTAAATGGTGAGGTGTAGTGCAACCATCACATACAAATAAAATGGTTGTGCACGCTCATAGAATTAATCTTACTTTAATAATTTAATTGCTATTTATAATTTGTTGGATATATATGAACATTTGTGATGAATTTGTAAAAGAAAATAATATGGATAGGATTTCACATGTTGCTGTATTAACAGAGCAGGGTTTATTTCAATTATTTAAATTTAATACTGTCATAGATCACCTTTGACCTACATAACTTGCATCTAAAAGATGTGTTTATAAAATGTTACATGTCTGAAGTGACTGTATATAAGTCTGTTTTATTTAAAGTAGCTGTGTTCTATAGTTATTTCATGATGATTTCTTTTATAGCGCTTTTGTCCGTGCTAGTCTAGCATGCTCAACAAGGTCTATATTTCTATAACTATAACGAGGAGTTATTTTTATTATTTAATGACTCCTCACATTAATCTGGATGGTTATTCTGTCAGTTACCTGTTTTATAACAGCAACACATTTTGTTATGTGGATCATGTTTACTTAAGATTTCTTTAATTGTAAATCAAAATCACCTGCAGAAGTTTATATCATTATTTTTTTCCCTTCATATTTATAATGAAGCAAGCAAAAGAAAGTGTATAATTAAATGCTGAAATCATTTCTGTTAAATTTTAATCTGGTAATGATAATGGTTTAACTGACAGTTTTAACATCCATAAAAGAAAGAGCAATCTGTGATGAATCCATATTAAAAGCAAAATAACTTTCACTAACTTGTACACAGCCCTGCATGTGAATGGGATTGATAATATCTCAATCATTCATCATTTTCAATGTACTTATTTTATTTACATTAGATTTGAAAGTTAAGGTTTAAAAAAAAACAAACATATGCTGTCCATATCATTACTTGAATAAACTGTCATGTCTAAGATTATTTACGAATGTTTACATCAAATAGGATTCTTGAAGGATATTAAAATACCCACCATGACCATGAATAATATTATTTTGGATATTTAGCACAACTTCAGAGTCCCTCCAATTAAATCTTTTTTATTTACCACATTTTATTGTGCATTTCATTTTATTTAACCTCAAGTTCCTGCCAACCGGCTCTTAGATTTTTATATTTTTACCATATTGATTTTGACAACTTGGATTATATCATTTTAGTTGACCATTGGTTATTTTTTTATGTGCATTGAGCATCAAGTATATAATTATGTCACCTTGTAATTAAAATGGTCAAACGCATGGTTTTGTGGTTATCTTTGCTTGTTTGAAATATATTTTTAAAAAGTGTCACCAAGTTAACTGCAATTTGTAAGTTAGTCTCGATAGCAATAGCTGTTGCTAAAAATTTAATCCAAACATACATCTAAAATTCTGACAAGACAGTTATAGATCAAACCAAACACAAGTGCTGCCTTCAAAATATTTTATTAACACCAGATACATAACATTTCAAAAGATTCAATATTTTATAATAGTAAATAATAGACTTTGAGACAGATGATTACTTATCAATATACATAATTTGCAATTAATTTCAAGTCCTGTCTGTCCTGTCCGTGACGATACTAATTTTAGAAAGCAGCACACCAAATTACTGCACCAAAAAATAACTCTTTTCGAACGTCCCCATAAAATTGTTCAATAGGGAAATAAATGAATAAAATAAATGAAAGTTCTGTATTACGTTAATTTTTTAAATCTGATGTGTATTTATTTTGAAAACTTCCGTCATTTTTGAGATGACGGGTGATACGCTAGTACAATAATATAATATGATCATCTGGAGCGGTGGAATAACTTTTTATAGGATTCCAACATTTGACATGTGATATGGACACCAACACTATACACAGGTGATATGAAGAGCAACATTAGAAATTATTTGAACAATAACATTATTTTCATTTGATTCAAGAACATCCACAAATTACAGTATATGTGCTTAAAAGACTCATGATATGAACACAAACATTAGCCAAGCAAAGAAATGAACAATTCAAGGTACACAGAAAAGTATCACAGTTTAAAGAAACATCCAATAAACACTTCATGTAACATATATGAAACAAATGCCACCTTACATTAGTCTCCATGTTACATTCGATGTTAACATAAATTTAGTATAGAGAGATAATCTTCTGTTGCTCTCAGCTGGGTGCATTATTTCTATTGTAAATCTCAGGAGATTAAATGAAAATTTGTATGGAATATACCTTCAATGAGCTCAGATAAAGCAATCATGTGAAATAATTTCATTTGTCAGTCACAAAACAAACCTAAAAGCAAATCTTCTCAATTATCAACACACAAAAAAACACCTTAAAGCTGCTATTTTCCGAACTTCTAAAAGGTACTTCTGTAAAAATGAAAGATGCCTGTGAAAATAAAAGAATATGTCTCATCTTTAAGGTTGCTAATGGTAAACAAGTGCTAAGAGCAGCACCAGTCCAATTTAATCTTGACCGGTTAAACTTAACTTCAATTTGTCACTACTAGTGTATTACCCAGAGTTCATCTTTTTGGGTCAAATCTTTAATACAATAAATTTAAATATATTTCCAGCCAGTTACAGATTGAAAAAGAAAAATCACTTATTGATATATTCTCTTAGTTAGACGTATGGGAGCTAACACAAGGACCTTTGATCTCACCAATGGACAAAGCAGGCCAATTTATTTGTGTAATCATAGTAAAGATACCTTGATACAGCTAAAGATTGTTAACTGGTCTTCGAACAAGAGCAGTCTTAACATCATTAATGATATTGTCATCTAGTTTTTGCTATTTAAAAAAAAACTTTTTGACATGATCTTCTTACTGGCTGTATGTTTAAGTCCTCTATAAAAAAAGGCAAAATGATAAAAACCTTTTTCATAACAAGAAACTTGTTCTTCAGTGCAACTGGTGAAATAACCAACACATAATACATTGTTCCTAGAACCATAGCTTTAGTTATACTTTTTATCAAGACTTTGTTGCTAATTATGATTAATGCCTGTTTGTCTGTGTGTTCTGTGGCCAATCCTTGTTCACACCCCATAACTAAACGGATTAAGTATTCCATATGAAACTGAGATATCAACATGTTGCACATTAAAGCTGAGTGAGAAAATGGGGAGGAGTAGGGGGGGGGTGAGTAATGGGGACACTTTTCAACATAAATTAAATAATGCACATTTTAACAATTTATTTCTTTTTTTTAATGCGTCCTTGATTGAAAATCTTTTTTCCCCCTGTATTTTTTTTAATGTCATTGACAATCCCGCACAAGAAAACGAATAATAAAGTACTCTCCACATGAAACACCCCAAAATTAATTGCTCAAATGTTAATAAGATGTGGCCAATTAATATTATATACAGGACTATTTAGGAGCACTTCATTTCATATAAAAATTAAATTATTTATTTTCCACTCCTCTAAAATTTAAGTAAGTTGTTTGATATGCAAGTAGACCCTGGAGAAATCTAACAGAATTATTGCTAACATGAAATTTTTTTCCAAAATTGATATCTTTTGCAATACTGCAATAATACTGTCATCATGAAATGTATAGAGAAAGATTTTAACAATAAAACCCTGAAATCCTCATTATAGTTGTTTTTTCAAATAGAGACTTTATAAGAATATACATGGCTGCATACAGATTTAATTTAAGACATTTTAATGGAAAGGGACAAATGGGTTTTTTAAAATTCTGGCCTCACTGATCAGAGATTGACCACACACATTACATGATTCTATTCCTAGCAATGAAAGTTACAAGAGTTCTGGCATTAAATTTGAAAGTTTCATTAAAACTCAGCAGACGATAAATAAAACCAGACTTCCAACAAATTACATTAGTGTAAGAAATAACATGAGCATATTAATGGACCAAATACACATTTCCACATAGAAGTGTTTAACGATACAAAAGTTTAGCAATTATTTCAATTATTTATTAAAATAAATTGCTGATACATTTAAAAAAATCCTATATCTTTGCATTGGCAAATCACTTGAAGAAATGGTTAGGCAAAATAAATTTGAGCAAGCATTTGACATTAAGTAAAAAGTCATACAAACTGTTATTTATTATTTGTTAGAAATGTTATATAATAAACCATACAAAGTGTAATATGTTCAAAATATTAAAATGATCTATTTTTTTAGTAAATAAACATATTTTCATGTAGTCTTAAAACTTGGTTGGAATAATGAAACAATGCCAAGTACCAGTGATATATTTCAAATCATGCGTGTCACTGATGACTTATTACATGTAGTTAAGTTTTAGGGTGATGTATTCTCTAATAAATAACTGGTTGCAGGTTTTTAACATTGAATTAAACTCCTTCTATTCAGATTGATGGGACCAATATATCCTCTGTGAACTAGCACTGCAGAATTATTATTATGTTTAATAACACTTTGTTGTGAGCCAAATGGAACTAACATGACTAAGGACATATATTAAATGAATTATGTCAAATCAGGCTAATATTACTTTTATGATTGAAATATACTGTTACAACCAAATTCAGCATTGATAAGATTTTTTTGATAAGACAGATGAGCAATCTTGTTTCAAACCTTTCATCAGCCTAAATGAAATAAATAAATTTGGTTTCTGAGCACAAACTCATTGCTTCATTAGTAATAAAAGTTTAATGAAATTGTTCATTAGAATGGTCTAATGTTTAAACCAGTTTCCGCAGGTCAAACTGGAGAATATACTGATCCAAGAGTATGGGACCCTAACACCACATGGGATGAATGTGGTGTTTGCACTGACAACCTGATAGATTGGCTACACCCACCCACTCCTTTCCTATATAAGCTTTTACTTTTCTCTCCTTACTATATCTCTACTGCACTAATTGGATTTCACCGCAGCTAAGTTTTTTTATTCCTTCGTTATATTCGTTTTATTTGTGTACTACTTGTTCGTTGAGGAAGGCTCTTTGCCGAAACGTTCGCTGTTTTGTTACGTCCTGTCAGGCTAACTAATACCATGTTTATATGTTATACACTTACTATGTTTTACAAGTACTGAGAATATGTAACAACTTTAAAATGCTCTTGTTTTTTTAATGTATAAGTTTGTGTCCTTGTTATATATTTTGTTTTGAACATAACTTAATGCAAGTTCACATGTATGATCACATACCTTGACCTGACGTATCGACAAGAACACTTCAACTTCATCATCTTAAACTGCTAAAATACTGAGATACATCCTTGTAGCTATAGGAAGCTTCTAAAATAGTTTAATCTTTATTCAAGTGCAGTTGTGAGAACCACTGGAAGCAGGACATTAAAAAAAATCCTTATCATTGAAACAATTCATGGCAAGAAATGCTAGTCACTAACTAAAACTTAAACTCAACAAATTTGGTCAGTGTTTTTGTCTCACTTCCCATGTTTGATATCTATATGCAAAGAGTGATCATAGATAAGAGAGGGGGAAAGTTGAGTTGTTTAAAGGAGAATATTAAGCACTGAGAAAAGGTTTCTCTCTCAATTTTCTTTAGGCTGTATTAAAAAAAATATTTATGTACATAATTGAGAAGCCCAACAAAAAACAAGCACTGTGTTTACAGCACAGCTCAATATTCAAACCATAAATTGTTACAGATCTCAACCATCAACAAAGGAACTGTCTCATGCGTTACCTTGTGTGTGTGCCATTGATATCTCTTCTTTTCAGGCCTTGTCAGCGGATGAAAGTAGCAAACTGGACAGCTACAACTTCAATATTATTATATCACAGACGTTATATATTCAAGCATACAAAAAAAAAGAAGAAAAAAAAGCAAAAACAAAAACAAAAAAAAACAGTCAATAAAGTTGACATGTTAAATGTGGGTATATAGATCAAAGAATAGAAATTCATGGGTCAATCAATAGTATCCTTTTTGATTTTGTGATTATTTACATTTTAAGATGTGCTGGGATATTAGTTATCACCTCATCAATCAACAAGTCATTGAAGGTCAGATATTATATGCCTACTGGATATTTAATTATAACAATGATAAATCTTTGCAAAAAATCAAAATATTAAAGTGAAACATAAAAGGTTTAAGAACTATCTAAAAACCCATGGCAAAAGTAATTAATGTCAACAAATGCAATATGATGCGTCGCTGAAATTTTAGCATACACAAAAACCAATTGTTTCCATATTTCTGATCATTTTAAAAATAATGTTGAAATTGAGTCCTTCATAAAAATAATAAAGATTTTTGTTAAAAGCTGAGAGGTATTTAAAAATATAAAAAAAGAATGAAGAACTTCTATAAAAGTAAAAACAAAAAAAATTATGGACAATTTTTAGATGGAAAATTTTTTAGGCTAATTTAACATAAAGTAGTCAAAATATTTCAATTCACAAGATCTGTACATTTGAGTAATTTTGTTTATATACCGTTTTCAATTTATACCACAAACATTGAATGTGTTCAGCGTGGCTATGGTTATTTACAAAAGAAATACAGCAGTCAGTTTATGAACATCAATCTGATATATTAAGTCTTCACTGATACAAAACAAATGATATCTAAAATAAACTAAAATTATCATTGTATCTTATAATTCAGTAATTTCAAATATTTGTATCAGTTTAGAACATAAGAAAATTTATCTTTTTGTACACCACCCCCCAGGCCCTCATCAGTATCAAAATGTGTCAACCACCCCCCAAGCCCTCATCAGTATCAAAATGTGTCCACCACCCCCCAGGCCCTCATCAGTATCAAAATGTGTCCACCACCCCCCAAGCCATCATCAGTATCAAAATGTGTCCACCACCCCCCAGGCCCTCATCAGTATCAAAATGTGTCCACCACCCCCCAAGCCCTTATCAGTATCAAAATGTGTCCACCACCCCCCAAGCCCTCAGCAGTATCAAGTAACCTATAAGAATTAAATGTTCTTAGGTTTTTCATTTTAGAAATAAATGGTCCAAATTTATTGAATAACAAATATGTCTTGTCCATCTCCTATGCTTCTTTTATTTATTTTTAAAAAATCAAATACATGGAGTATAGATCCCTTCCTAACAAAAAATGTCTACTCTAAAAGATACCATGAAGATATCCCATAGATTCAAATAAGACTAATCACTGAGCTCGACAAGTTTAGAAAATTCTGAATCTTCATACAAACCGCCATTCTGCTTCCGTTTGTCATCCTCTCCCCCATTGACATCCCTCCTCCTCAGGTTCTCATTAAATCCTGTAGGGCAGACGTCCACCATATCCAAGGCGTCTGCCATTTCTTCAGAGTTCTCAAGCCGCATGAACCCAGACCGTGACCTGCGGTTTCCTGACTTTGACCTCCTGCAGGCTACAACCTGCAGGTTGAGGTAAAGCAGACATAGGACAGCAGACAGGGCCAGGGTCATGTACATGAGAGACATACGATCGACATTCGTATAAAGGTAAGCGGTCAGTATGGGTATGGTCATCTCTCCTACGCCTGACCCAGCCACAAACACGGCTGTTGCCTTCCCTGTTAAGCTGTAGTAATCATTGGCCCAGGAAATGGCTGTGGGGTAAATGGATGACATCCCGAGACCAAACAGGACAGTTCCAGCCCATAGCATTCCTGGCCCGGCACTCATCCAGAAGCTAAGTAAAATTGATCCTAGGACAGTTAAACACAAGTTGGTGACAATCATGCAAGGGGGTTTGAAGTAGCGAGCAATGAATATAGAGATGCCCCGACCTAGGGCCAGGCATCCCCAGAACAGAGCCGCCAATGTGGCCCCTTGAGATGGGGTAAAGTTTATTTTTGGATTTCCGACAGAAAAAGTTGTTATCAGACCTCCGAAAGTCACCTCCATGCCGACATAAGCCAGGAAGAAGCAGAAGAGCAGGCCGAGAATGGACATCTTGTAGAATCTTGAAGGTGGTTTCCTGGTGAGGTCTTCTTGACAGGTAGAGTAGAGGGGGTACTTGACTCCTTGGTCACTACGGTACAAAACAAGAAAAGCCACAGCGTTTATGGCCAGGAGCAGACCAATTGTGAAATAAACAAACTGAATCTTTGACACGCTTTGGATTTGTTCATAAATCATTTTGATAAAATTTTCATCCATCTCCTCTGTCTTTGTTCCGTTTGTCGTGTTCACGAAGACCTCATCAACGGCAGCACTAGGTTTAGAACTATACTTTGGTTTTGGTGAAATCTCTGGAAATGGCGTTTTATCCGCAGATTTAGAGGGTACTACGATGGACGATGTAGTCAGAGGTGCCGTGGTGGTGGTAGTGGTAGTCGTGGAGGTAGTAGGAGTGCTTGTTGATGTAGCGACAGTTGAAGGTAATTCTGTCACCACCACCGGCTCCTTTGTAACACCAGCAGCAGGGGTGGGGCTCGGAGCAGGATGTGTACCAAGAGTGGGATCTGCCTGGGTGTCATTGAGACTCAATGTAGTCTCATTGACAGAGAGGCTTGCTTGGCCATCGCCAGTACTGTTAGGGAAAAAAAAGCCTGTGGTTTTTAAAATCAGTGTAGTCGGTAACGCTGGGGTGGGAACAAAGTCAGCGTGGCCTTGGGGTTTATTCTTTAGTAAATCTTTTATTTTCTCATTGTTTTTTTCAGAGTCTGCATGTTCTTTGCTAAGTACGTCAGGATTAATATGCATGGGTTTGCGAGGACGTTCTGTGGTAGCTGTTGTGGTTTCTAGAGCAAATGTCTCCATTGTTGTATCGGTGCCATTACTCTCTGAGCTATTGTTGAAAAACTCATGAGTTGGTAGAAGGTCTGTACCATTTGCAACATCCCGAGGAACGCGTTTGAAATTTAAATGAAAAATATTAAAATCCACGTCATGCCCCAAGATCTCACGTTTTTGCCTTGTTTGGAAATCAGAGAAATCTGGCACGTTCCTCATGAATCTTCTGTCCTCAGACCAATCTGGTACATGGAAGTTGACGGGGCGAGATCCCCCCTGTGTCAGATTATACATTGAGACTGGATCGTAATTTAAAACAAAAGGCCTGGCCATCAGTGGTGCTAGGAAAGCTCCGATGCCAAAAGAGAAATGTAAAAGTTGCATGTAAGGAGCACTCTTCTGTCCCCAAATTTTGATACAATAGACATTGCCACCTGAATAGAAAATATCACACACAAATTCTTTATTTCTGCCATCTTCAACATTGTTATGACAGAACATATACCAAGACTGTAAAATAATTCATCTTCCCCAAGATATTATTTGTCTAATAATATCTAAGCTTTATTTTACTCAATTTCTTCCTGGTAAATTACAAAACAAAAAATCTCAATTTAAAGAAAAAATAAAGATTAATTTTTTGAATTCAATATCTTTATTCTGTCTATAAAATGAATAAACTCTTACCTGTATCTAGGACTCCAATGGCCACACCTTGCATACAAATGAGAAGAGAAAGAGCCAAGAGTGCACTGCACCAAGGTATCCCAGCAGTTGCTATGGCAGTCGTGCCCAGCGTGTAGAAGAGTAAAATTTGTTGATCAAAGAAGTCAAAGAGAATACCACCTACAATGGATCCTATGAGGTAACCAACTGAGCGGGCTGTAAAGATGTATGACATGTGTTCTGTATTACCACCAACTCTGGTTCCAAGATCTAGAAGTGTTGGTCCAGGAATGGCTAGGCACAAACCCTGAAAACATAAGTCATTTTAAAATTACAAATTGATACATCATTCTCTAAAATGATGTTAGAATGTGCTTTGATGTTAGAAACTGAAAAATATATATACTGATATTAATTAATTTTCTAAATGTTACAAAAAATTCCTGACTAATAAATTAGACAATGAAGACTAGGTCTAATCATTAACTTGTGGGATATGAGTGTTTGGTAATGCACAAAAGGTTTTTAGAAAATTAAAGACAATTTATGTTAAAAAGTATGTGACAATCTTTAAGGTAGGTGAATTTATATGACAAAAACATAAAATACTTAGAGACGTACCAAACAAAAGAAGGCCATAGAAAGAGCAGCAGTTTTCATACTTAGAGACATACCAAACAAAAGAAGGCCATAGATAGAGCAGCAGTTTTCATACTTAGAGACGTACCAAACAAAAGAAGGCCATAGAAAGAGCAGCAGTTTTCATAACCCTGCGTAACCAAACCACTCTTTCATTTCCCACATCTTTATGAGCCAATAAATTTTCTTGATCAAAGATTGTTTCCTCTTCTTCTTCCATCATCATATTATATTCTTTATATACTTTCTTGTGGGGGTAAGGTACCTGGAAAAAATAACAAAGAAATAAATAGAATAAAATAAGAAACCAAAAACATGCATATGAGTAATTTTAAAAAATAATTATTGAGAATCAATAAATAATTAACTTTCTTTAAAAAAATGTTAAATATTCCTTTTTATCTCATTTCTTTTTTATATGTCTTTCTTAGATTTAAGAACAATTTTTTTTTAAAGTTAAATTATTTTCTACTTTCTACTTTTTAGTGCATGGAAAAGAAATTGACAGAAAATCTTTTTCTTGATTTTTTTTATGATCAAAGTTTTATCAAAATGAAACTAGATGAGGTCTAATCTATATATATAATTCTCTTCATGGGACCATGCCAGGCAAGTAAGCAGCAAAAATATGTGCAACCGAGCATGCCGAATGACCCTCGCTCGGGTCAACTAAACACAGTTAACTGTTGGCAAGCGAAGGTAGTGGAGGGGTGGGGCATGTCTTGAGACAGCAATGTTTTTTACATTCACTTTCGAAGTTCCTGCACAGTGTGTATGAATTTCGTAGTATATTGGTTATTACATCCGCCTAACATGCGGAAGGTCTTAGGTTCAAGCCCAAGTTTCAACATATGTTTTTTTTAATTTTTAAAAATGTCAATGCCTATTCTTTTCCCCCCTTTCTTAGCAAACATAAACACCGCTTCGCATGTCACGGAAGAAAGCTTTGTTCAATGTTATATCAATTCCTTCACCAGGTACCTGTCTGTTTCTATTGGTCGCATATTTCGTTCATGGACGAAGTTGTTGCTCTCCAACTTGGCTTCATGGCTGTAATATTTGTTTATATATTGTGGCGATGTCCTAAATACTTACCAGAAATGCTTCGGTGGTCCCCCATCGTTCACCCGCGTTGTTCCCATTTGTTCGTGCTACTGTTTGTGTCCGTTCTCCCCCTCCCTTTTTTTCTTGCACTATCTATGAGCAAGTCTGCGGCGTATGCTACGCCGCGGGGCGTCTAGTTTAATATAAAAGTACTAAAGAAATTTGCAAGAACAAAGAGAAAAGAAAAACAATAAGTCACTAAGACTAAGAGAGTTAAGTTTTTATCATTTGGATTTTTTTGGAAATATTTTTTGTGTGTGATAATTTAAGCACACTACTCACTGCAGAGGGATGTCAGGCAACTGTAACAAACTGTCAAATTATTTGAAAGTGCACTGACTATTGATTGACTTGAGTGTATAGGCCCACAGTGACATATTTAGTCCACTCTTTGTTTGATATTTTATGCTAAAGTTATAGCCAATGAAGTACCTGAATACACCATCACAGTAAAACTAGCAAAACCATGGACACTGTCCTAATCAAACTGCTGCATAGTCCTTATGACAAAAATATATTAAGAACCTCCATACACGGCTGAAAAATACAAACCCTTAGCCTAGGCATTAAACTTTTAGTGTCATTATCATTTCAAGGGATCTGTTATTGGATGCAGGCAGAGTTCTACTCTCCTTAATTTTTAAGTTTATTTCATCATAAATTTATAACATTAAATATACATGTAGTATAATTTTACACATGTACATAATAATGGTATTTTTTAATACCTTTTTGTTTTCATTT
Organism: Ampullaceana balthica; assembly: GCA_944989445.1. NCBI lineage: Eukaryota > Metazoa > Mollusca > Gastropoda > Lymnaeidae > Ampullaceana > Ampullaceana balthica. Next base: position 44,923 of record CALYLW010002093.1, read on the forward strand.
TAACATTTTTTTTTGAGAACTCAATCTGCCTAGGCACACTTTGAAAAGAGGAGGGGTGGACAGAGGATTTTGTATAAACTAATACATGTAACATAAATTCAACAAAATAGATATTTAGAGCAAAATAATCTTTTATTATTAGATAAAATACCCTGACACTATTTCAAATAAAAATCCAATTGATTTATTGAAAACAAAAGCACTAAGAATAATCCCACATGAAAAAAACAACAGTTTTGGTTAGCCTGTTATCAACACAATACTGAAACCATAATCAGTAATGAGATAAATTAGTAAGGATTTCAATTTTTTTTTCCATGTCACAGAAGCATGGTTTAAGTGTTATGCCTTCCCACTGTCCGATGTGCCAATACTTACACTGCCACCATTACATAAAAAATATGTAACGGCACACCTCTTTAACTAAAATTAAAGTTTTTTTTATAATAATTTATACTCACGACTACATATTTAAATTGTCAGAAGAGTTTAATAATTAATATCATTTAATGAAAACCCAAACTATATTCAAAGAAACACTAGACATAAAGACACATTAAAATACAGGCTATGTAATTATTTGAACCTATTCCATGGCTCTAACATAATTTTTATAGACTAGCTAATTAGTTTGAGACCAGACTTGGCTTAAGTCTTATGTATACAGACGCTCCTATGCAGAAGATTATTGTGCCCACAGACCATGCCAGTCTGTTGGCAAGTGACGCAGCATTCACAGTCCATGGCTATGAGGGTTCAACACATTACCCAGCCGCCTTTGTTTCCCTAACTAGTGTTAGGTACCCATTTGAAGCTGGGTGGACTCAGGGACACCATCCGAGCACGCATGCAAATGGACCACCGTGCCCGTGAGTGACTTTACGGAAACTTTACGTTACTTTGCAAAAATGTTTGTTCTTTTAAAATAAAAACTAGTTGTCTTGATAGAATGACCTAAAAACAAACACCTCTATGCAAATGCAATTTAAATGCTGCAATTAATTAAGTCAGGAGGTGACCCTGTAATAAACATCCTAACCAACATGTCCAACATGTGCAACAAGATCTGGCAGACAGGAGATTGGCCAACCCCCTGGATGCAATCGCTGGTTATTACGCTCCCAAAGAAGGGTAATTTACAGATGTGCCAGAACTACCGTACAATCAGCCTGATTAGTCATCCCAGCAAAGTCATGCTTATGATTATATTAAACAGACTGAAACCACAAGCAGATCAAATCATCTCAGAAGAGCAGACGGGCTTCAGAGCAGGAAGAAGCACAACGGAGCAAATCTTTAACCTGCGAGTGCTCTGTGAAAAAAATCTCCAACACCAGACAGACCTCTATCATGTCTTCATAGACTTTAAAAAAGCGTTCGACAGAGTGTGGCATGCTGCACTGTGGGCAACTATGCACAAATTCAACATTAATGCAAACCTCACTGAAGTGATCAAGAACTTGTACAACAGAGCAACTAGCGCAGTACTCTTCAACAGCAAGCTGAGAGATTGGTTCAAGACCACTGTTGGTGTCAGACAAGGATGCTTACTTTCCCCCATCCTCTTCAACCTCTTCCTTGAAAGGATTATGACAGATGTGCTAGAAAACCACGTCGGAACAGTCAGCATCGGAGGGAGAATTATAACCAATTTACGCTTCGCCGATGACATAGAAGGCCTAGCTGGCAGCGAGGACGAGGTAAAGTTTAGACTAATGCGCTCTCTGGCGATGTCGGTCTTCATGTATGGATGCGAGGCTTGGATGCTCACTGCAGACCTCCAAAGAAGAATCAATGCGCCAGAGATGAGATGGTTCCGGAAGATACTGAACATCTCCTGCACAGAGCACATCACAAACGAGGCCGCAACAAAATAACTGCTGTCATCGCCACTACAAGGATCTTCTCATCTCAATCAAGAAGAAGAAACTACGTTGGTATGGACACGTGGCAAGGTCTGGAGGTCTCCTAAAAACTATAATGCAAGGCACAGTCCAGGGAGGAAGAAAAAGAGACAGACAAAAGAAGAGATGGGAAGATGACATCGAGGAGTGGACCGGCCTGTCATTCATGGACGCCCAAAAGGCAGCACAGGACCGAGACAAATGGCGTGAGATAGTGAGCAGTTCATGATGGTGCCCCAACGACCTACCGATGGGTTAAGGGTTAGTCAAGTCAAGTCAAATAATTAACATATAATATAAATATAATAGACAGCATTGTGTGTATGTCATTATTATGATCAAAAGTCCAATAATTATTAAATTTTTATAATAATAGTAATTTAATAATTTTAAGTAGGCCAGTAGTTACAATATAAGTCTTAAGTTAACTAAGTATCATGTATGAGTATGATTATAATAGTAATAGATAATGAATATATCATGATTAAATTAAACTTTTAGTAACTTAGTTTAACTCTCAAAGGACGTAACATTGACTTTTCGATCAGGGCTGGTTGACAGTTTAAATTTTAATATTTTTTTCACCTTTTTACATTCTAATGTTATTTTTAACATTTATCCCTAAATAATTGAATAAAATTAGGAAAAAATACAATTTCAGACATTAATTTTTAATTTAAATTTTTTTAAAATTTTGCCCGACCCGCGTGTTTTTGGTTTACCGGAACGCTATTTTTCGCCATTGTGAAATTCTTGTTAATTTTACCGAGACAAGTCGGCCGCAAATTTTAAAAAATTATAGTGAAAGATTCATCATTTAGCGAAGAAATCGCTTATATTCCTAGCTGACAAGTTATTTCTATTGAAAGGAATAAAAACAAAGTATTATTACGGAGAATTTATTTATTTTCATCGATGGACAAGTTCACTATCGAAGGTATGTATTTTTCCTTTGTTACAAAGTTCTCACACATCGCCAATTTTTTTACAAATAAAATTGATTTTACTAAATCTATTGATATATTAAGTAGCAATGAGACATCTATAAATCAAGGAAATTCATTTTATCACGTATATTTGTCTTTATTTTTATTTTATGTGAAGTATGTATTTTATTATTATTTTTTCCCCAAGTCCATAATAAATTACATTTGACTTTGTTTTCCCTGGTTACACTGTAAGGTGGCATCAGTATTTTACAATTTACTTCACATTTTGCTTGATAATAAGCTTATAATCATTCTAGATTTTCTTTAGAATTGAATAGTGTATTTTAATTAATTATGTTAAATTTTATAATTGCTTCTTAAAAGCCTATTTCTAATGTTTTTCCTAATATTTCTATTTCACAGTTACAGTTATGGCTCTGTAGATTTGGACCTTAGACCACCCCAAGCATTTTCCTGATTACAGGTCTAAACAATCACCCATTGCCCATGTCCCCGAGTCAACTTATGGTGTCCATTTTGCCGAATCAACCATCAGTCAGAGATAGGGGAAGAAATATAGACTTCTCTTTCATTTTTCAAGTTGCTATTCGGAATTCGCAAACTTACTGCTAGAGACTCTTCGAAGCTATGCCTATATAATTGTTGCTACCATGCACCTCCTTAAGTCAACAATGTTCAGAAACTCATTTCATCTTATCATGGACTATGAACATGCTAAGGAACATGGGACTTGTGCAATTAGATAATGGAATGAACTATTATTATTCAAAAGATTATGTGCAAGACGGTTCAAGTTTTAGACTTTAAATTTTATATTTCTGAAATGTTCAAAAAGGAATATTGAGGTAAACAAAAAAATCAGGGAAGCGATATATATGTTACAATGGTTCTAGAAGAAAGTGAATGAAACTATATCTTTCTAGACCCAACATTTCAACTGAGAAAAGAATGATACCGGTAAGAAAGAAGAAAGATTTGATTAGACAAATATATTCGGCTGACCGCCCGTAACCGTATACCACTCATAAGCCAATGACATTTTACAAAATAAGAATTAAATACATTACTATTATCAGTGCTTTTTTTGTAAAAAAATAGGTGCCGGTACTCAGTGATGGATTGCCTAACTTTTAACTACCAGTTTGCACCTCGATGCAAGCTAAATTACAACTGCAAAGATACTGAATGTCAAAAACAATATTTTATTTGATAATTAACCAATAATAATAAACGTTAAAATTAGGGCTGCGGAAATTAACGATTAATTTCTCGATTAATCGTTAAAAATTTTAAACTATTAATTTTTTTAACGATTGACCCACCACTTATAAATGTACTGGCAGTTAAAAAGTAAAATATTTCGGCAGATAAATATAAACTAATTTCCGGACGATTACACTAACATTTTGGTTTTAAACTATTGACTGAAGTGAATGTTCAAAATGTTGATAAAGGTTATTGTGTCCATTGAGAGAAATCATTTGCCTACCATGTAATGTTCCCTCTAAGTCTAAGCTTTGTTGGTCCGTGTGCAAAATTAAAAAAGCTTGTGTGTAAAGTTGCACAACGTCCATTTTGTGTGCAATATTTTACCAAATGTGATGCGCTGTGATTCTAAGCTCATGCGTGGCGTCTGTCAAATATCTGCCCAGCCACCTGCGCACCAAACATCCACTACAGTAACTAAATATGTGACATTCGAGATGGCGTCAAAAGGCCCTGAGTCACTAAGACTCTTATAGAACCCCTCGGGGAATTCCCCGGCAACTTTCTCCCCTCCCCCAAGGGGAGCTAGCCGACGGGGACACCTCCGAGACGATCCCCTAGAAGAGTCTGGGAAGATGGTAGCCGCACAAAGTCGACCTAGTCTGCCTCTCAATGGGAGTTTCCATCCCAAAGGGTGGATGTGGACTTTTTTCCTACTTCGACCCGCCATAGCTGCGGCGCCACCACGGCACAGAATACGGGTCTAAATTACCAAGGACTGTCGCAAGATAGGGGGGAACATCATTGTAGACCACCCATGGAGGTGCGGGCAACCGCAATAACCAAACACATAGTCTTGGTTAAGGGCATCCCCATTGGGTAAGTCTCCTCTGAGCTGACGTCCGATCAAAGTTCTTCACAGCACTTTTTCTAGTAATGTACTGGTCCACCTGGCCCTAAACAGTGCCGTTCACTGATAATAGCTAGAAAGGGGGACGAATCGGTCGCTTCGGATGACCCAACCCTCAACGGGTACAATGGTTTTTCGTCATTGACGGGGGCATTCTCCACCACGGGGCCCCAGACTACGTTCCATGCGACTGTAATCATCGGTCTACCTGCCTAGCTAAACCTAGCGGGACTTCGGCGTTCCTCGTCGGGCTGTTAGTTTCGGGTCTCGCGTACCATACTTATACAGAGGACTCCGTAAAGGTCAGCCCCTTCCTCTGGCCACTACAGTAACAGAAACTTAAGCTGAGACAATCTAAAGCGATGTGTCAATAAGACCCACTTATCACTTGAACCAAATGATGTCAATACACTTGTCTGTTTGCGTTGTTGGTTAAAAGATGTCATATGAAGAAGACATTCCAGTGTTATTTTGATTTTCGACAATTACGTTTAATAAATGTAACTTATGACACCATAGATTTCAATTTTTGGCCTTAATCGAAATTAACGATTGATTAATCGTTAATTTTTCAAAAGTTAACGATTAAATTTAAATTAATCGTTAAAAGCCCTAGTTAAAATACAAGAAAAATAATAATTTTTTCCCACATTGAAAAAGGTGCCGGTACGCCGTACCGGTGCGTACCGTCACAAAAAAAGCACTGACTATTATTAACTTATTTTAAATTTTAAGAATATGAACTAAGAAAGAAATGCTCACTAAAGTGTGTTTTTAAATTAAATTTGTTCTAGTTATCATTTGCAGATAAATTGTCTTATTTTATATCATAATTAATAGTATTCAACATTTTTTATCAAATGAAAAATGATTTTTTAGGCTAATAATGATTATAAAAATAATATTTTGTTATGTTCTGACAATAAAGGCTTGGGCTTAGTTATAGAATTATTCCATGTTAAAATTTATAATCTTTGTACTAAAGGAAAAAATAGCTCTATTTTATGAATTTAAGGATACTCATTTAAAAATAGTCTAACATTTTTTTTAATGAGCAAAATGCTTTGAATTTTGTATATGCCATGAAGAAATGGACACTGTTGATGGCTATAATAAAGATTTTATGCTTGCTACAACCACTTATTTTTTTCCTTCATACAGTTTGTGACATGTGATTTTCTGTACAAAATTTAAATGAAAAAAATCCATTACAAAAATTAATTTTCAAGCTACATTACCACAATAGAGTTAAATTTGCTATCAATAGATAGATAAGTCAATTGTGAACACAAAAATGCATTATAACATGCCATTATTTGTGGTTTTATTCATTAAAAAAAAATAATTCCTGTAACTACCTAAATCAGGTGGAAAAAAGGGGGAAAACTCAAGAACATTTGACCATTTGAGACTTAAGTAGTAAGTATGCCTTAGTACAGGGGTGTCCAAAGTCCGGCCCGCGGGCCAAAACCTGCCCGCGAAGCAATTTTAACTGGCCCGCGGCTGCATCTGAAATAATTAATAGGCTGACGTATTATTTCTGTAACGACTTTATATTTATAAGAAATTTCGAAATGTTCATTCGTCAGTCGATACGACGAGGACCACTCTAGTCATCCGAGGGTTTTCTGTGCGTGCGCAGATGGCTGATTAGGCCGATCCTTGCACGGCAGGTTCGGGAACAGAAGGGACAGGGGACGAGTGCGACATCTCCTGGAGGGTTGACAGCATGGGCCTTTCGGGCTTGCCTCTTCTTTTCTGCGGCGGTAATCCGGTTTGCCTCGCATGACCTGGCACCTTCGTGGATGGAAGAGCGCCAGGTGGATCGGTCCATTGCAGCTCGTTCCCACGTGTCTGGATTTATGGCAAACGCTTTCATTGAGGCTTTCAGTGTGTCTTTGAAGCGTTTCTTTTGCCCACCGTGGGACCGCTGGCCATACTGGAGCTCACCATAGAAGATTCTCTTTGGCAGTCTCTCGTCTGGCATTCGGACAACGTGCCCTGCCCAGCGAAGCTGGGACTGCATCAGGAGGGTGAAGATGCTGGGGAGACCTGCCTTGGTCAGTACCACTGTGTCTGGAATTTTGTTCTGCCACTTTATGCCGAGAATCTTCCTGAGGCTTGTTATATGAAAGTGGTTCAGCTTTCTTGCATGGCGCTGATAAACAGTCCAAGTTTCACAAGCATATAGCAGTGTGGGGAGCACCACTGCCCTGTACACTTTCAGCTTGGTCTGGATGGTAATGCCTCTTCTGTTCCAGACATTAGGGTACAACCTGCCAAAAGTGGAGCTGGCTCTGGCAATTCTGACGTTCACTTCGTCATCGATGGTGACATTTTGAGACAGTGTGCTGCCTAGGTATGTGAACCGGTGCACTGTATTGAGTCTCTGGCCGTTGACAGTGATGTTGGGCTCTACGTAGGGCCTTCCAGGCGCAGGCTGATGGAGGACCTCAGTCTTCTTGGTGTTGATTGACAGACCAAAGTTTGTGCAGGCACTGGAGAACAGGTTTACACTGCGTTGCATGTCGGCTTCTGAGACAGCGTTGAGGGCACAGTCATCAGCGAACAGCAGGTCTCTGATGATGTCTGTCATAACCTTGGATTTTGCCTGGAGCCTCCGAAGGTTGAACAGCTTGCCATCTGTGCGGTATTTCAGGTTGACACCAACATCCTCGTCTCTGAAGGCCTCTGTCAGCATGGCGGAAAACATGAGGCTAAACAGTGTTGGTGCCAGGACGCAGCCCTGCTTGACTCCGTTTGTGACTGGGAAAGGATCAGAAAACTCCCCGCTGTCCTGGACTCTGGCCTGCATGCCTTCATGGAATTGTTGCACCAAGACGATGAATTTCCTTGGGCAACCGTACTTGGCCATGATCTTCCACAGACCCTCTCTGCCAACAGTGTCAAAGGCCTTGGTCAGGTCGACATAGGTGGAGAACAGGTCAGAGTTCTGCTCCTGACATTTCTCCAGCAGCTGCCTGGCAGCGAACACCATGTCGATGGTTCCTCGCTCTTTTCGGAATCCACACTGACTTTCAGGCAGGAGTCCTTGGTCAAGGTGCACTGTGAGGCGGTTGAGCAGGATTCTGGCAAGGATCTTTCCTGCAATAGAAAGCAGGGATATGCCTCTGTGGTTGTCACAAGCCTGTCTACTTCCTTTTCGCTTATATAGATGTATGATGGTGGCATCTTTGAAGTCCTGCGGGATCGTCTCTTGCTGCCATATTAAGAGAAACAGCTCATGGAGCCTTTCAGTCAGGGCTGTTCCCCCCTCCTTGTAGACCTCAGCTGGTATGGCGTCAGAGCCAGGTGCTTTGCCACTGGAGATAAGATAGATTGCTTTCTGGGTCTCGAGCAAGGTTGGGGGGTCATCCAGTGCTTTGTTTGTGGGCACTTGGGGTAGACGATTGATGGCTTCGTCGTTGATTGTCGAAGGGCGATTTAGGACGTCATCGAAATGTTCGACCCATCTCTCCAAGATCTTCTCTTTGTCTGTGATTAGAGTGTTACCGTCTGCGCTGAGGAGGGGGCTTGATCCTGAGGGCGTGGGGCCATATACTTCTTTCAAGGCGTCGTAGAAGTTTTTATAGTCACGCCTGTCTGCATAGCCTTGGATCTCGTCAGCTTTGTTGCCGAGCCAATCGTCCTGCATCTGACGGAGCTTCTGCTGAACAGTCTTGCGTATGTTGTTGAGTGCATCTCTCCTTGCCGTGGACTTGGGGTTATTGAGGTAAGCTTGGTGAAGGTGGTGTTTCTCATCCAATAACTGCTTGATGTCTTCGGAGTTCTCATCGAACCAGTCCTTATGTTTCCTGGTCTGGGGCCCCAGGGTCTCTGTAGCTGTGGAGTAAATCAGCTCTCTGAGTGATGCCCAGTCTGCCTCCACGCTCTGGTTTCCCGGAGAGGTGGATTTCAAGCACTTTTCCAGAGCATCTACAAAGGACTGTTTGCAGCTGTCGGTATTCAGTTTGGCAACATTAAGCCGTTTCGGGGCCTTCTTCCCTTGCGGGCGTCGTTTAGGCTGAATGCGGATGTTGAGCTTGGTGATGATGAGGCGGTGGTCTGTCCAGCATTCAGCGCCGCACATGGATTTGGTAACTCGTACATCCTGCCTGTCCCTCTTCCTCACGATGACGTAGTCAATAAGATGCCAGTGCTTCGATCGGGGGTGCATCCATGACGTCCGGTTACGAGTGGGGAGGCGGAAGATCGTGTTGGTGATCAGCAGTTCAAGTTCAGCGCAGGTCTGGAGTAAAAGAAGACCGTTGCTGTTGCATTGACCCACTCCATGGTGTCCAAGGACTCCTTCCCAGGCAACGTTGTCCTTGCCAACTCTTGCGTTGAAGTCACCTAGCAAGATGAGTTTGTCCGCCTTTGGAACGTCGGCAATGACAGTGTGAAGTTCTTCGTAAAACTTTGCCTTTACGTCATCTGGATTAGTCATGGTTGGAGCGTAGGCACTGATGATGGTGAGGTGCTTCTTTCCAGCCAGTGGGAGTTTCATGGTCATGAGCCTGTCGTTCACTCCCTTGGGAAGTCCAGCCAGCTTTCCGACAAGAGTTGTCTTAACTGCAAACCCAACGCCTGCCTCACGTCGCTCCTCGCTGGGTCTGCCACTCCAGTAAAATGTGTAACCAGATCCTCTTTCACAGAGCTCTCCTTCTCCCGCGAGCCTGGTCTCGCTCAGGCCTGCGACGTCGATGCCATATCTAGCGAGTTCTTTACCAATCAGGGCTGTTCTCCTCTGAGGTCTGTCTGCATCGTCTCTGTCCAGGAGTGTGCGCACATTCCATGCGCCCAATATGAGAGGAAATATCCTCGTTTTCTTCTTTTTGTTTCGACCGCTGGTATGGGATGGATGACAAAAGTGACTTGCGCAGTGACTTGGATTTAAGTGAGAAGGAGTTGCGCAGTTCGTCGATCTCACTCTCTCGCCCGAGTGACATATTTCGAAATATGGTACTGTTTGAGTACGTCAAATGATGGCAACATTCGATAACATTGTATTGTTTACCAATTACTAGACTTTCAGTCTTAAAGACAAAATAAGGGGAACATAAAGGCAACTTATTAACTTTTACAGTCAGCTGGATAAAGACAGATTCGAAGAGATTTGAACGTTTGCTGAGAAAATGCTCAGCTTGTTTGGCTCGACAGACTTGTGTCAGCAGACATTTTTAGTAATGAATTTTACCAAGAACCGTTTGAGGACAGAACAAGTGACTCTCATCTACGTAATATCATATGTATCAAAACCAGTGGCATTGAACCTGACCTCCCCTCTTTACCGCAGTCAAAATCTGTTTCATCATTCACATTAAAATTGTGCAATAAAAACTTCTCAACCCAGTGGCGTAGCTAAGAATTTGTAGGGACTTGGGGGTCTGGGGGGCTTATCCTCTTTGGGGGCCCTGCATACATGGCGGTGGCGTAATATTTAATGAATGTAAAAAATATTTTGAACACTCCTTTGGGTCTTTCGAATTTAGACCTCCTCCCCCTCCCCTAGCTATGCCACTGTCTCAACCTATATCACTGTTTATGATATTATTTTAATCGGGCCCGCGAATATCTTTAATTCGTGGAATATGGCCCGCCATGAAAAAAGTTTGGACACCCCTGCCTTAGTCCCTTAGCCTTAACACAGTGTAAACAGTAAGAGAGACAAATTGTGAGTATGAATGATTGAAGATGCAGCTATGAACACCTATCACTATCAGTGATGACTATTATTGGTTTATTAAGTACTATTATTGAGGGTCAAAACAACGCAGCCGCTTCGTTGTTTTGATTTTGTTTGGCTTTCAATACGACGTCAGACGTCAATACTTACTTGTCAATAGCTTCAACTTCAAACAAGTGAAATATTTGATTAGTCTTTTCCCCTTTTTTGGCGTGAAGGTAATGAAATGAATATTAAACCAAGTCATAAAATTAAAAATTAATTATCTTAGGTTTTTTTTTAAAGAATTCCCGTCGTGTCCCTACCTTACTACCTTGTTTTCTGTTTCCTTTAGTGGGGAAAATAATTTTTTTCACATAAAGGGCAGGCTACTCTTGGTTTAATTAAGTTTAAGGAAGTGCCATGAAACATTTCACTGAGATTTGCCTGTTTGGAAAATAGTATTTATTATGATATTGCCGAACAAATTAGACCAATGTTTAAAATAATTGTTGAAATTTATATTTTAAAAATAATAAAGTTAATTTAATAATCATTAAAAAGGAAATAACAAATTATAATTATATTTTTCAAAGACTGAAAAAATATGAATCTAAAAGTATGGGTAAAGTAAGTCAGGTAAGGGCTAAGCAAACAACTTCATCTTTGATCTGGCTATAAGTTGATGTTCCACAAATAAACAAACATCAGAGTAACAATTAAATAGTCAAAAGTGTTGATATCATAGCAAGATCAAAATCATGAATGTCATGTCAACTGTGAAAGAATTTGTGTGTCGCACAAATTATCTGCACTATCTTGCTTGCATAATAGGGACTGTTAAGTATCACTGCTTTTGGAAATTTTCTAATTTTTGTATCGAAACAGTCGTTAAGTTTCTGGGACTCTAGTAAGTTTTGTTAAGTTAAGTTTTATTATTGTTCAAAGTCAAAATTTTATTATTTAATGAAATTACGGATACTCAGATAATTTATAACTTATAATCATACAGTTACAGCAGAGACAGAAGATACCGAGTCACTGAGTAGTTACTGATTTTTATCCCTCTTACTGAAACTTACTCCTCTTGACTCTTGTCTTGACTCATATATACAGTTCAGTGTCTTCTTACTCCATGACCAAAGAGTAAAGAGGGTCATAAATCCAATTTAATATTTACTTATGCCTATGCTAATACTACTTACTCCTCAGCCTCAGGGCTTATATATTATATTATATACACATGCGACTCATTCATAGTCTTAGTCATTCAAGGTATAGAGCAGTGGTTCCCAAAGTGGTCCGTACGGACCCCCAGGGGTCCGCGGGACCTTTCAGGGGGTCCGTGGAAAATAAAAATTGATTTGGGGGTCCCTGAACAACGTCAGGGGGTCCGCGCAAGGTTTAAAAATCAAATAATAAAACTGATAATTTTTTATTATTATTGAAATTAAAATAAATCATAATAAATAAAATAGTATGTGAATGCCTTTTCTACTAATTAAATACCATCTTGGGTGCTATCCTTCATGGATACAATGTTGTTTTACGTAAAAAAAAGTTTTAGAACTACTGTAATTCCCACATTTATAACCAATCAAAATACTTGGTTTGTTGAAAGGTCAAGCTTGATGCAGATGAAATGCCGAATTCCTATAACTATAAGTAGAAAAATACAAGTTTTTAACTTGAATCTACGAGGGTTGCAAGGTTGTGTATTATTCGATGTGTCGGGAAGTTATATTTATCTAAATTGTATCCTATCATCAAATGTTTTTAATAGGGCTTTACTGTAGCATTCCATTGAAAACGTTAATAATTCTTAACAGTGGTCTGTTACAACAGATAAGAGAATGAGTGAGCCCAAGGCTGGATTTAGACTTCATGGGGCCCTAAGCTATTTAAGGACCTTTTGAAGTCTAGTGACAAATATGAAAACAAACTTCCGGGGGCCCCCAAGAAGGCAGGGGCCCTAAGTTATAGCTTGTTTAGCAAATAGGTAAATCCAGAACTGAGTGAGCCGAAGAAACAATGCCGACAATATGGTGTTAATGAATATTTGAAGTATGCCTAAATGTTTGGAAACAGATACGAAAAATGAAACGTTATTTACTGAATTTAAAAAAATGTTTGAAGTTAAAGCATTACACTTGAATTTCTGGCATACTTAAAACATGCTGTACCAAATGTATTTTCAGTAAATTGATTCATTCATCAACATCAAATATTCCAAAAAATCTTAGTGAAAGTTTGCATGGATCACTACATTATGTCATTAGAGCAGTTAATAAAATCAAAAGGAATGCCTTCGATGAGAGATTATTTGCTCACCACGGTTTGGAAAATGAGAAGAAGACTATAATGGATTATTTATTCACACAGAAGTACGCTGGTTATCATCACGTACATATTTAAATCGATTTTATACTCTCTTTGATTCATTGTCCAAATTCCTGGAAAACAAAGACAATTAGCATCACAATTAACTAAAAAAATGACATATCCTTTATTAATGACTTATTTACCAAACTTTAACAAAACCAATTTGAAACTACAACTACTACAAGGTAACCAATTAAATTTAATCAAAACTAAAAGCTGTTATATCTGACTTTGTTGCAAATCTTTTTCTTTGCAAACAAAACTTAGGAACAGGAGAATGTTTTCAGTTTTCAAATCTTTTGAAATTGCCACATAGTTAAAGGTTTGCTTGCCTCCTGTCAAAACTTAACGCTCTTCATGCAGACATTTTGTAGGCATTTGCCACTATAGGACATTTCCGACTGGCAGTTGAGCTCTTTAGCGCATGTACAAACTCAGATCCCAAACACAGATGAATCCATACTAATACAGGAGCAGCTTATTGAAATATCCACAAATGAGGAACTTATACCACTGTTTGAACTAGGATACCATAAATTCTGGTTACAAAGTCAGATCCCAATTTTATATCATGCATTAAAGGTTATTGTACAGAATTTTTTTGACTGTTTTCCTGTCTTTCTATTTGGTAGAACAAAGATTCAGTGGCGTTATGAACCTCATCATAAAAAACAACAAAAATAAAAAAATAAATGACTAGAAATTGGTGCTCGTGAGGATTTGCGGTTCCTACACACAAACATTGAGTCAGGCATAAATACATCATAAAATCTCATCACGTTAATCCAAGTTTTTCTTTTCAATTTTATCTTTAAAAAAGTGATAATTTTAATAAATACCGCATTTTTCATCAAAATGTTGCTTTTGTAATTTTTTTACTATGCATTTATAAAGTTTTTTTTTACTTGGGGGTCCGTGGGGAAATTTTGAGTATAAAAGGGGTCCGTGGGTCAAAAAAGTTTGGGAACCACTGGTATAGAGTATAGTCACAGTAAGTACTTCGACAACCTGCGGGCGCTGGCCATTTTTGTGGTCCGGAAATGGTCTATTTTCGATCGCCCCGGTCAGTTCTGGTTGGTCACAGAGTCAATCGTTAATCTTGTTTCCATTGTCTATATAAAATGGAAACAATAGGTTTTCAAGTGCCATTTTCGTTAATTCGAGGACGGCTCCCATTCTGATCGTGCTTTCATAATCAGATTCTTAGAGCCACAGTGTAGGCTTATGCCTATACTGATATACTATTTTATATAAGTACTATAACTACACTGACAATCAATAAGTTGAGTGCAGTCTAAGTGTAAACTATTATAATTATTATGCCTAAAAATATATAACTCAATAGAATATTTACTTTACTAACAGGCTTAATGAGGAAAGAGTGAACTTAATATATAATATGTTCCCTCATAAATGAGTATGTATATATACAAGAGCCTCCCTGCAGTCCAATATCTTTTCAGTTTTAAGTCTCCATTTCAGGCATTTTTTATTTTCCTGAAAGTGTCTCTTTCCAAATGTGCTGCCAGGAGAAGCCTACTACTTTCTTATGCTTAAACATTATCAGAAAGTTCATCAGAAATGTTATTATGAAAGTGACACGTTTATTCTAATTTTAAGCAAGGAAAAAAACTGCATGGATGGATGAAATGGAATTCAGGAACTGTCATTAGCATACAAAAGTTACATTGATACTTGTTTGCACTTTGTTCTGCGCATGTTGAAAATAGATGTCATAAGCTTTTTTTCTATTTGCATTTGGCATCTGTATTTTTTCTCATTATTTCCCATGTAATATTAACTTATTCCATTTTATTGCATGATTCATGGATATTGTGCTTGAGTACAGGAGTTCTTAGGTCAATCTAATTTCATATTAACTTCAATTTTTTTAAATAATTGCAAACACTGTCAAAAGTTATGACATTGTTCATTTTTTAAAATTTACAGCTTTTTAAAAAAGTTTTTACCCAAGTTACCTCCCTCACAAAAAAATGGATTGTTGGAAATAGCTCTTCATTATGCTTAGGCTTTAAGCCATTTATTAATTAAAAATATGGCATAAAAACACAATAAGACAAAGATTTTAATATTCATTTTTAAACAATTGAAAATACTTCAATTGACCTCATTTATTATAAATATCATAAACTTGTAAATTATTATGGACTAAACAGTTCTAACAAATAGTATTAGCTTTAAAGACAAAAAAAACGATGAAACCAACAGCAACTCCGTTTGTTGAATTTATAAAATTTATCCAGTTACTATTCCCGACAGGTATACTTTATTATTCTTACAGTTACAGTGGCTAATTAATACTTTTTTTTAGTAAAGTAAGTGGAGGGCTTGTTAAAACATCTAATAGTGGTTAAGACATAACTATATTACAAATATATTGCTTGCAGATCACATACAAACAGTTAATGAATTATTACTATACTAGGTACGACCCGTGGCGTAGCATACTACGCAGACTTGCTTATCATAGATAATGCAAAGAACGTGGAGACATGTGCACTGCGGTTTTTGATACCTGCCCCCCAACCTTACTACCATCCTTTGCCAACCATAAACTGTGATTGGCCGACCCTAGCGAGGGTTAGTCATGTACGCAAAAAAAGGGGGAAAAGAACAGGCAGAAACAAACATTTTTCAAAATTAAAAAAAAATGTTCCCGCTTTGGCTTGAACCCAGGACTTTCCGCTTGCAAGGCGGACGTGATAACCACTACACTACGAATCACATGTTATTCTGTGAAGGAACAATGCAAATTACCGCAAGAAAAATTGTCGCCCCCCCTCCGCCTTTTTTCCTTTTCATCCCACTACGCTTGCCAACAGTGATCGGTCAACCCCAGTGAGGGTCATTCGTCATGCTCGTTTGCACATACTCGCTTTGGTGAAATATATATATATATTTATAGATTACTATAATGTTGTGTCTTCCAGGGACTTCAGTCTTATCTCGTTTCTTATGGGATTTACTGTTGCTGCTTATTTTCATCATTCAACATAGTCTGATGGCGACAAGATGGTTCAAAGAAAAAATATCAGCCTGGCCAAACATCAACATATTGGAAAGACTCATCTACACAGCAGTTTCATCATGTACTCTTCTGGTGAGTTTTCATTTGTTTAATGCATTTTTTTCCCCTTCATTTTCTTAAAATTTCAATTTTTTACATTTAGATGTTTTTACAGTGGGGCCCACTTAACTCGAGCCCTGGTTAACTCGTCAGCTCTACTCGGCATCGGTCGATTTTCGTATACTCGGAGATACTCGGCAATCGGCCACGTGATGCCGAGTATTACGTTATTGCTCCAATAGCAAAGATGCACGCAGAATCGCATGTCTAAAACATTTCGTTTCGTATGGAATAACAAAATGTACCGTGTGCAGACTTGTTGTCATTGGCAACCATTCATCCTTCAACCTCATTTTGACTCTATTACTACTGCTTTGTTCTCACTGTTTTATTCATAAGAAGTGGCCGTGTGCAAAAGCCATTTAACTATTGATTAGAATTAATTAAAATGTATCAAAGTTGAAGGTTCAAAAGTTCAAAAGGAGTTCCTAATTTATTTTTGTACACTTTTATAGAGAAGAGTTCGCTTTGTTATGAGTCATATATAGGTCATGATAAACAAATAACGACAACGTCTTTGTGTGAACAAAACCTCGAAAATTATGTGCATGTACATTCTCATTTATTAACGCTAGTGATGGGACAAAAAATCATATGGTGCTTACTGTAAACAAGGCTCCCCAGATTTTAAAATATATAATATAACAGACTACAGACAGTTTACCCACCCCCACTCTCAATCTCCCACACCATTGTTGTTGGTTAGTCCGATTAGCACTCAAGTTACCGAAGGAATTCCGAGTCCATTGTAAGCTGAGGGGACGGACAGGGGTGGGTTATGTATTTGTGTAGCTTGTAAGGAAAGTCACCAGTCACCAACGGACCCTACGCGGGCGCGCATGAGCTGTGTCGGGCAGGACTAGATGAATTCCTTAAACATGTAGTTATGTACTAGGGAAAAAAAACTGCGCTGACGCAATAAAGGGTTATATTTAAACTTAGGGTTGCCAGATGTCCGGTTTTGTACCGGACTGTCCGGTATTATCGTTATTTGTTCAGTGGAAATATGGAAGCAATACCGGACATTTTACATTTAAATATTGTGCCATCGACAAAATTCGACACTAGTGTCCAGTATTTTTGAGACAGCCACCTGTCAACCCTATTTAAACTTAAATGGTCCTTAAAAACGAACGGTCTAAACAACCTTAGGAAAGAGTGAAGAAATAGGGTCCCGATATTCCGATACGATTCCGATTAATCGTCCCATCACTAAGTAAGGCACATCATGTATATAAATATAAAGAAATTTCAAGCGCATGTTAATATTTTGCCGCCATATTGGTTTCGCTTAACTCGGTGATCGGTTACCTTGGCGCCATTTTTCATACCCCGAGGCCGTCGACTTAAGCGGGCCCCACTGTATTTTAAAAATCAAAAAGTGTTGTATCTAATGTTTGAGAGCATTCCTGGTGGTTATCAGTCTTTGGCAGTGCCCGCCAGGATCTGTTTCTGGGTGTGATCAGGTTCTGAACCCTTCTCAAAACTGATACAATAATACTATAATATATTTAGTCTCACAGAGGCAGTGTAATTTTTTGAATGGTTCCCTGGACACAAAGGATTACTTCATAAAGAATGAACTGACAAGACTCAACCTCAACAGCAAAGTGACCCCAATTTTGAGGAGGTGCAAGCCTTGATTAAAAGATCATGTTTGAGAGGAGGGATTTAACCCTAGAACTGTCGAAGGTCGGCCGTTATCACCCGTACTGTGGTGTCCGGGCCGATATAAACGACCGTTAGTGAAATCGTCATTAATAAAACAACCCCGTAAAAACAAAGTTTTTGACTATAAATCCCTTATATATGAGACATAACTAAAAGTATTGATTATTTTCAAAGGCGACAAACATTTACAGACTGAAACCGAAATTATCTCCCCTGGCTTTAAAACTGTGGGAGGGGGTGTGGACATGGACGGGTGGCGTCAACGCGTTAACTCAACTCCTGGTGTAAACCACCTGGTTAAAACACGAGAAGTGTTCACCGCTGGCTGGCGTGAAGTCAAGTGACCCGTAAAATGTAAACAATAGCGACCGTTACATATAGTTTATACAGATAAACTAAAAATGCATTAATTTAATTACGGTACGTTCGATCGATCTGAAATTTTGATACAATGCATTGTTAGGTGAAACGAGTCCATGTGCCAAATTTCAGCTCGATGGCATCACAGGAAGTGGGTCATTTTTTACTTTTGTTTTTCCGCCGTACGAAGAGATGGATGACGACAAGATTTCGAAGTTAATATAAGGGATTTAAAAATGCAAATTATTTTATTTACGTTTAGAAAGGGGAGATCACTACTAAGAATTGAATTTCCTTCCTGTTTCTTTATGTGTTTTTACAATGTGTACTTATCAAATCTTATTTTGTGAATAAAAGCGAGTGAAAATTTTCTGAATTTTTTTTTACTGCCAAAATGTCTGACGCTGGAGAGGGTCCATCTGGATCGGACAATCAACATCCAAAATCTTTATTTAATTAATTTTAATCGGAGACCAATTAAAATAAATAACTTCATGGACTTTCCACAACTAAGTGATGATAGTGCTAGTATCAGTGAGGACGACATAGAGTCAATTATTGACAAAATTAGCACTGCGCCTCTCTGTCATAGTGATAACATTTTACTGACAAATTTGTTTGGGAGTGCATTGACATAGAGCAGAACAGACTCAGAATATATCCTAATTTTATTGTCAGAAATCCTGGTTGCTGTCAGAATATAAATTTGGAAATGTGTTCAGAGCCTATTAATTTTTTAAATTAAATTTTTGATGATGAACAGTCTCAAAGTTGAATGTCGGTGAAAGCAAATTCTGACAAAGGTTCAACCACCTGGGATTAAATGTGTCTTGCCATACACAGATACCTCTGTGCATCAGCTGTTTTTATTGGAAGGCAAGGAGGACTGCTTTGTTTGCAGTGACAGAAGCAAAGTTAAAAAAGTAGAAAGGGCAGAAAACAGAAATGACACTCGTGTCCTGCTTGAAAAGTTGAGTGCCACGAGCATTGCGAGCCTCACTTCATTCATCAGACCAACCAGGGTTTTAGTCGGAATAGAAAAAGAATCAAAGACATTTATGTTTCTAGTCTTTGTTTTCACAAGTATTATTGTAATAAAATGTTGATTGAATCAATTCAGAAAAGGAATATGTTAATTCAGTTAAATGTAATATAATTTACATTTATTTTTATTTTTTTTGTAGTGACCGAAAGTTGAAGATTATATAAGAAACAAAATTCACCAAAATTACAATTTTCAAACAAATGACATATAACTATACATTTTCTGAAAGAGTATTGCTTCTAGTATATGAAAATCTTGGTTTCATGACAGTTTGAACAAGTTATAGAGTGTTAGGGGGGTTTGAATGCAGAAGATGAGTGTTAAAATTTTACTCACTCTGTGAAGGTCAAGGTCAATATCTACATACATAATATAAAAAAACGAATTATTTCTATACTCTAAGAAACCTTATGCAATGTACATTACTTTCAGAAAATGTGTACATGTTAGGGTCTTTGATTTTATTTAGTATGGGATTTTGTCATTTTCAACAAGCATATGAAAAATGCTAATTTGGCAGAACGATACAGAAAAATTCACTGGACAGTTCTAGGGTTAATGACAAGAGTCATGGTCACATATTGAGGCTTATAATACATTTATGCACACAACCCTTGTACAGCTTCTCATCAGAAGCAGTGGAACAAATATGAAATGTCCTCTCTCTGTGACTACCACAACGCAACTCCCTGTCGAAATTCATGCACTCCAAGACCCACAAGCATAATGCATCACAATTATCGACATATCCTTAAAACATGTCACTGAAAAATGGACTCGTGGTGGAAACGTTAAATACTAATATGAGGTTACCAGAATCTCACAAATTAAATTAAAAAAAGACACTGTTTGACTCTAAGCTAGGCTATTAAAATGGATTAGTTTCCCTTTGTGACGTGACTGACAGCCGCTGCTGTCAGATTCCTGAAACATTAATGCACTTGCTGGCCCATTTATTTTAAATACATGTATCTGGCTATATCCACCAATAGGCCTGTTATGGGCCTGTATTGGAGTGGGGGGGGGGCATTTAAGAGCCTTAGCTCAGCCCAAAATAGAGAATGATGATATTTATTTTCAGATTTAAAAAATACTTTGATGTAATTGTAAATGTTCCTTTTAATTTCTAATTTTAGATTGTTATCACACAGTGGAATTCAATCCCAGAAGTGTATCTCTGGTTTATGGACACTCAAAGGCATTTTCTACTATGGCTTTTTTTCTTACTCCTGCATGGTACTGCCTGGCTACTCTTGTGTTTAGAACTAATCTTGATGGACTTGGGAGAGCTGATGGGATTCAGTCAGGTAATGAAAATAGATTTTCAAGTATATTTAACACAAGTGCTAAATTGCAAAACTAGTGTTCGTGAAGAACATGTTCCATTAAATGTTTATTCATTAATCATATGAGATTTAACAAAGTATAAGAATAAAAAGGTTTAAGTTACTTGGAAGTCAACTCTACAACATTGACAAACCAGATTGACTCCCTTACTAGTAAGTAGGCGAAGACTTGGCTCCACATTCTTTCATTTTTCCTGGGTTCTTTTATCAAGCCACAACCAACTGAGATTAAAGCTTCAGCAATAATCCAAGGGAAACAATCATCTGTCAGTTTTATGGTTAAATATTGTTTAATTTTTAAAAAAGTTATGAAATGGTTAGAGAAACATATGAATGAGTTTCATTAAGTCTTATTTGCATTGCCACAGATTTATAATCACTACAATTCTTGGCCAGTGCCAAAGAAACCACGCATGCTGCGAGAGATCTATTCCCGTATGAGGCATCCTGGGGCCTTCTTGTTGACGGTCATGCTCTGGTTTCATCCACTCATGACACTAGACCGCCTTATTTTGGCCTGCACTTTGACCAGCTACATGATTGGCCGACACAGCTTGGAGACTGCCCACTATGAGTTTGCTGAGAAATACTTTACATTGACAACTGTCTTTAGAGAGTCATCAGTTAGTTATGATTATATCTCAGACAGCTGAAATTTTGGAATATAAATTAACTAAGGAAATTATATTGAAGGTAAATTTTTCATTTAGTTTCCTTTTGATGTCATATATATTAAATATAGTAATATTTCCATAGAAGACAGTAAAATATAACTTGACTGTGTTCTAAATTTGCTTGTCAATCTTCATTTTAAGAGTTGATACAGAAAGGGTTAATCTGAGAAATTTTAATTTGAGTTTTACCCCAAATTTCTGAAAGACTAGCCAAAATTGTTTTTTTTTGTTGGTAGTATTTACAGAGTGAGGTTTTGCTGTGAAATTATTTATGTTATTGAAAAATATTAAAGTCCAATAACATTCAAATTTCATCAAATTTGTATCAAAGGCAGCTGGCTGTAAATTCCATATGAGCTGATCAACTTGCCCGGAAAAGGACAATTTTGTATTTATATATTATCATATTTTTAATACATGTATATGCCATTCATAATCTTCTAAAGTTATTTATCTAATTATATTAGTGTTTATTATTAGCATATGCTAAATTAGACTCTTTTTTAGATTGATTTTTCTTGTAAATATTTTTAATTGTCCACTCCCTTTACAAGTCAATTATCTTGATATTTTCCCCTTAAATTAATATTACACTCTTAACTAGATACTGCCAAGTGTTTTTTTTAATGGATATATATTATACTCTACATTATAATAATTATATACTGCAATTTGCAATGTTTATATTTATAAATTATAAGACTATATTTTAAAATATTGGACTTACTGCATTTTTACCAACCTTAAACAACAGCATGCAACTTTATCACATTCTTATCTCTTAATCTGCATACCACCTTGCCACAGATGGTGTGACTTTATTTTCGGTTGGTCTCTATGTAATGGTGCTATTTATATTTAACCTGCTTTAAAACAGGTCTATATGTCATTTCTTGTATGTTTATATTAAACATTATCAAGGGTATTTAGTGTTACAAACCTTCATTTCGATGAAGATTTTGAAAAAAATGAATTGGTCTAATCTCTAGAGGCTGAATTTTTACATCTTGGTCTAGCTAAATAAAATTCTCATATTTTTAATAAATGAGTTTTCTATTCTTGTCCAGTTTTATTGATTGAAATATCTGGAGTCCTAAAATACATAATTTTTTTTAGGTAACATGACAAGTCTGCTAGACCAGTGCTACTCAAAGTGGTGGTCCGCGGGCCATCTGCCGCCAGTCCGCAGAAGTTATTAAGAAATATAATTATAATCCTCCATTTGCAACCAATAATACTAACTCTATAGAATATGTCCATTTTTCGACAGTAAGCCCATAAAATGACATAAATGAAATAAAATAAATTACATTTCGCTACCACGTCATTACAGGTAAAATAGTGCACTGGTCCCTGGAGCAATGGAAAAATTGCCGCCGGTCCGCCATACTAAAAATTTTGAGAAGCACTATGCTAGACCAATGTTGCTACCTCTATTAATGAAATATAACTAATGTACCACTACTGGATATTGGTATGCAACATCGTTTACGTTACATAAATTTTAATTTTGATGTTCTACATCTGCTGTGTAAAAAGGGTTGTTACAATATTCATTTTTCATAAATAGTTTAGAAAAAAAAAGAATGGCGGTTTTTTTACTAAAAAGTGGAAAGGTTTGGCATTTATTGGAACTCTTAATTATGCATGCTATGGAATAATTTAAATAGCAATAGCAACAAACTTTTCTTGTTTCAGCCTAAATCATGTGTTGGCAGAGTTAGCCAGGTTATCTTTATAGAGATAAATTCATCAACTTGACCAAAATCAGTCTACTCTGTGTGGTTGCTCAGCTTGCCAGGTTATCTCTATAAGGGATAAATCTATCAACTTGACCAAAGTCAGTCTACTCTGTGTGGTTGCTCAGCTTGCCAGGTTATCTCTATACTATAAGACTGTAAGGGATAAATCTATCAACTTGACCGACCAAAAACGTGGACTCATTTGTGCAACAATATTTATTTGTAACAACTTATGGCACTTTCTGTGGGTAACACACTGACTCACAAGGTAGTATTCATCAAAGCAAAGTATCATGGCAAAGCCGACCAGACATATGGAGAAGTTGATGGGTCCAGGTGTTGATGTGAACCCCTGGCCTGCCTATAACATAATATGTACATGTAAAAGAACTTGAAGTTTCCTTGTTGCAGCTCATGCAAAGTGATGGTCAATAAAATTATTTTAAAAAAAAAGTAAGTTATACAACAAAACAAAAATTGTCAGTTCCTAAATACGACGAAAAGTGTCTCAGACAGCATGACATTCTCACAGTGCATCAGACAGCATGACATTCTCACAGTGCATCAGACAGCATGACTTTCTCACAGTGTCTCAGACAGCATGACATTCTCAGTGTCTCAGACAGCACGACATTCTCACAGTGCATCAGACAGCATGACATTCTCACAGTGTCTCAGACAGCATGACTTTCTCACAGTGTCTCAGGCAGCATGACATTCTCACAGTGCATCAGACAGCGTGACATTCTCACAGTGCATCAGACAGCATGACATTCTCACAGTGCATCAGCCAGCATGACATTGTCACCAAAAAAAACATTGTCACCGTGCATCAGACAGCATGAGATTGTCACAATGAATCAGACACCATGACATTACTATTAATCCTCCTAAATTTAATAACTTATTAATTGAAAGTTAAAATGAAATATGGCGACAAGTTGCATGAAACGAAAATATAAGAAGAAAATAGAAGTTTTCAACCAGAATGGGAAGATGACTTTGCAATTAGGCGCCGTCCATAAATGACGTCACGCACCAATGTTTAATTTGTATGTATTGAAATAAAATATAATCTAAAGATGTTAACACAGTTCGTTTTCTGAAGGCCGGATAAAAGTGTTTTTTTTTAAAAATGCTTCACGCGGGTTACGATATTACAATGTAGACTGTAGACCTTCACTTAATAAATACTTAAATGACAATAAAAGTGATTTGAAACATACTTATTTTCAAATAAGGTTGTTGTTTTTTTTTAATATTTGAAGGGGGGTGGTCAAAGCTTTGTGACGAGGGGGGGGAGGGGGTTAAATATCGGCCAAAATCGCATGACGTCATTTATGCCAAACACCGCTAACAAATTACAAAGCTTGCAATCTGAAGCGACATTACAAAAAAAGCCCTCAAGAATTTACATTGC
>CALYLW010002093.1:70276-133968 GCA_944989445.1 Ampullaceana balthica
GGTATCCACTGCAATCTGATTTATGAAAAAGAAAAACTTGCTGAGTTAAGGTCTGGAATATGCCAGCAGCAGACACTATTTTCTGCTTTCAAACGAAGAAGATATAATAATAATTGATAACTTATATAGCGCTGTATCCCACTACCAGCAAGGAACCGGGCTCACAGCGCTTTACATGGAGATCATAACATACATATAATAATTAAATAACCATTCATACCATAATAACAAAATAAAGGACAGCACGTTACACATAAGCTACGTTAATCATTAAAAGAAAAGTTGTTTCATTAATTTTGTAAGTACATTTTGAAAAGATGCGTCTTAGGTGCAGTCTTGAAGGCCTTGGTAGTTGGAATACTACGGATGTGTAATGGTAGAGAATTCCATGGTTTGGCTGCACAAAAAGAGAACGACCTTTCGCCAAAAGTTTTAGTTCGTGTCTTAAGACACAGAGAATACGTGTGTCTGCAGAAGAGCGTAGCTGACGACTGGGTGAGTAGATCGACAGAAGTTCAGTAAGATGGGAAGGGGATGAGTCAGAAAAGATGTTGTGACAGAGAACAGCCAGTTAGTAATCAATTCGAGCTTGTATAGGTAGCCAATGAAGTGAGTTAAGTAGCGGAGTAACATGGTTATGGTTTTTTTGCCTTAAGAACTAGTCTGGCAGCTGAATTTTGAACTTTCTGTAGTTTTTCAATGCATTGTTTTGGCGCACCTGACAGAAGTGAATTGCAGTAATCCATGCGAGCTAGAACAAGAGCACAGACTGGAGTTTTTTTGGCACTAACTGTTAAGTAATGACGGATTGAGCTGATCTGATGAATGGCGGTGTAGGCAGAGCGACAGATGTGATTGATGAAGTTGTTGGTAGACATGTTGTCAGAAATAATGTAGCCAAGATTCCTAGTCGATGTTTTGAACAGTACATCAGAACTAGCCACCTGAATAGAATTAGGAAGAGGCAAAGTACTGCGTGATTTATTGTTGCAAAATAGGAGTGCTTCTGTCTTATCGTCATTCAGCTTGAGCTTGCTGAAAGTCATCCAAGACTTTACCTCACCAATGCACTCCTGCATTAATTGGACAGTGAAGTCAATATCAAATGGCTCGGTGTGAGTGTATAACTGAGTATCATCTGCAAATGATTGGCTTTTAATTGAATGCTTTCGAGCAATAGAAGTAGTGGCCTTGTATACAGTACGAAAAGTACCGGACCCAAAACGGAGCCTTGAGGCACACCATAAACCAAGTCCGCTTTTTGAGAGATACAGACATCTACTGATACAACCTGTGATCTGTTAGATAAGTATGATTGAAACCAAGCCAGAACTGATCAAGAAATCCCAAAATAATTGTGCAGGGTTTTTAGCAACGTTTGATGGTCGACGGTGTCAAAGGCTGCACTAAGATCTAAGAGGACCAATATAGAGATTTTCCCACTGTCCAGTGCGAGTAGAAAGGTCATTTGTTACCTTAACAGGGGGGTCTCTGTGCTATTACTTCAACTCAAGCCAGTTATGTCATCGCTTGGAATATTTTTTGTGCTAAACGACCTTATTCTGATTGGGGACTTTATTTAGAAAAATATCGAGAAAGTAATGTCAATGTCATATCCCAAATGATTACAGACTTCGGTGACAACACAAATTCCAATCCCACGTGACACAGCTGAGACACGTATTTCAAATATTAACTCTGATATTGAAGGAACAATGATGGAAGATTTAAAGAACTGTGCAGCTTTTAGTTTTTGCTCTTGATGAATCAACAGATCTTCAAGATACACCATACTTGGGGTGCTGGTTTGTAATGTAATTATACTTGGCTGTAAAAGAAGATCTATTCATAACTTAGTTGTCTGAAATATACCACTCGCTCGTGCCAGAAGTAAAATATCCTCAACTTAAGAAAGCTATTTGTCGACTTACATCCCTTTTCTGGTCAACCTACGGCTGTTAATCTTTTACTCAAAAATAAAGTTATAAAATCAAAGCATCGAGCAGTAACTAATAATCAGCATCTTATTATTCTTATTCGCACCACAACTACAATCTAACAACCTGATTTAGAGAAACCTGCTTGCTCAAAAGCTGCTTAGCAGAATCGTAACAATTAATGATAACTTTTAGTGTATATGTCTATATGCAGTGTGTTTTCTATTCATAAATTGTACATATTTAAATATTTTTATTGTGTAACTGTAACGTGTATATTTCTTTAACATACGGTTAGGGTTAAAAGCAATTAAAAATTGTAAATCATTAAGTTCGAGTTATTTTTTTTTACTTACAAAAGGCATTTTAAATGCGGCTCTCGGCGATTTTTTAAATTGTTAAAATGGCTCTCAGTTACTACGGGTCTGGCCACCCCTGGTCTAGAGCGTCAAAAAGTTGAAACAACAGCAGCGTTTAATTTAATACAAACTGATTGTCCATAAAGTGAGACCCTGTCCTACAGAAGGGAAAAATTGAAATTGTTACATGTATGATAGTTTTGTTTGCTTTGAATGAAGAAAGGTCGTATGGCATGGCCTGAATTTTTTTACAAAATACAACATTTTGTTAATATACATGTCAGCGTTGTATAAAGTTTTAGAGGTGATATGCCATAGTTCTCTAGAAATGAACTTTTTGAACTTTTTGAACTTTTTAATAAAAATCCAGCATTAACGATGAAGGAGACGTATCCGTACAAATACCCTAAGTCAGCCTAAGTCATTACATGCTCATTTTCAACTTCTGGCCCTTACCCTATTTGAATCAAGACTGTTCCTTGTTACACTGTTGGAGTGGGGGAGGGTCTTTTGGGGCCATTGTGTTGACGTTTAACATTCACCCAATTTCAAGTCACATGACAGTGGTGGTTCCTGGGGAAAGAAAAAGGGGGGGGGAGTGTTTGCTACCATTCTGTTGACGGTACCAAACATTAACTTGTTAATACTAATCAACCCCGTCGGATACAGAAATAATCTGAAACTAAACTGATCTAAAAAGTTCTAAACTTCATCAAATGACCAGTCCAAGTGTAGAAAATCATAATGTGATTCCATTTAATTTTTATATTTATACTACTAAAAAATGGGGTTTGTGCGAGTAGTCTTTCCTGACACGCTAAAGATTACTCTGAATAGAGCACTGAAGTCTACACAGGTGAATTTTCCTTTCTCTCCTTGTCTTTCCCTAGTCACGTGCGTACATTGTATTTTGTACACTAGGTGAACATGTTTAACATTGGTCAATATTGTGTCTCTATAAATGGGATGTGTTACCGGAGGGATCGATCTTGACCTGGAACACAGACACTTTGTTAGACCTCAGGTCACCGTGGGTGACGTCGAGCAGTGACCTCATCACCGCGATACTGGACGGCCTCGAGATGCCATCTTGTGTCGTCAGCAGATGCTCCACGAAGCCGCCGTCCTTGGTGAACAGTGTGACGCGGCTGTTGTAGTGATCGGCGACATAGATGTAGCCGGCGTCATCACTGGCCACGCCGTACGGAAACTTAAACTGTCCGTCACAGCGACCAAACGTGCCGAATTGGCTTATGGAGTTCAAAGAGGAGTCAAAAATCTTAATGCAATGATTGGCCGAATCGGAGATGACGTAGTTTCCGTTTCCTGTGACGCAAATGTATCTGGGGCGATTGAAGAAGGCGGTAGAGAAAGGAAGTCCGTTTGTTGGCTGCCGAATGGCCTCTCGGCTCTCTTTAGTCATAGATGGCGCCATCAGTTCTGTCAAGTAGGTCCCATGTTTATTGAAGATACACACGGCGTTGGCTTCTTCGTCTGCAACCACAAAATGTCCATTGGTATCACATTGTATGCCTGGGGAGAAGAGCAGATCATTCAGGATATTAGAACTAGGATGGTGAATTGAATTTTTGAAATCATAGGAAACATGACGTAGGCCTAAAACTAATGAAATTTTGGTCTCACTCTAAGGAATTGGAGATAGTTTGAAATTTAAAAAAAAATATTTATTACAAACAGTGAAATACGTTTAACGCGGAAACGCTTAAGATGAAATATCAGTAGCCTAAACACGAAAAAATAATAATTTGATAACTTATATAGCGCAGTACCCTAGCAAGCAAATCGGCTCACAGCGCCTTACATAAAAATAGTTACACACATAATTATCAATTCATTCAATTTGAAAACATTCATATCCTAAATACATATAATGGCACTATGGTGCAAATAAAATACGTTTATCATTTAAGAAATGTTTAGATATTTTTAAAGTAAAGTTTGAAGCGATGTATTTTTAGTAAAGTCTTGAAGGCCGCAGTACTTGGGATACTGCGAATATGTAATGGTAAAGAATGCCATTGTTTGGGGGCACAAAAAGAGAAAGACCTTTCACCAAATGTTTTAGTGCGTGTCTTAGGAACAGAGAGAATACGTGTGTCTGGAGTAGAGCCTAAATGACGAGTTGGTGAGTAGACAGAGAGAAAGAAGTTCAGTAAGGTAGGAAGGGTAAGAGTCAGAAAATATTTTTTTTAAAGAATAAACGGTCCCTACAAACCACAATGCATTTCATACATTTTCTTTCTCTTAACACGAAAAAAAAGTTGCCTAACACGAAAGAATGCCCCTCTCGGAGTGAACAACACATGGAAATCGCCTGCTGCGATGGTAAGAATTAAAAGGGGCTTGAAATGAAAGAGAGGCAGTGTCTTTTGTTTCACATGAAGTGAAGCTAACTTTGCTTTAAAATACCGACACCATTGAGAAAGGTGGTGAGACGAGCCAATTTTTTAAAATTCTACCACCCCACCCCCACCACTCCTCCCTCCACAAGGGGAAAAATAATCAGACTATTTTCCTAAAATCAATAAATGTTGTTTTTTTTAATTTAAAATTATGTATTAAATTTCGTAAAGTTTTATTTTTTGTTTTATTGATTTTTTTGGTTAAAGGCACGCATGAATTTACCTTAAATATCTTCTAATACACATATTTTTGTAGAGTATTTGCATCTTTTTTGTAATATACTTTAAAAGTCAGTGAATTGAACTTTATTGAACTAATCGCCACGTTCCTTGCCCAGCACCCCAACACTTGCTATCTACCTACTAAAATGCCATACACCAACGGAGTTCAACCGCAGAATGTAAATTCATCATCATTGCCGCGGGACAAAATGGCACATCCTTCAAATGATCGTTGGATCCGAGTGACGTTGATAACAAGCAGCCGACCAGGTAAATCCAAAGTCACATGAGGTTTATTGGAAACAGAGCTCGGCCAATCCTTTGTGGACAAAATGAACTTGAAAAAACAAAGAAGGATATATTCTGATCGGTTCTCTGTAGCCGGAGATTTCCAGAATATATCGGGGACTTAATCCAAGTGAATCCCCGTAAACAAATATTAATTACAAGAGTCTACAATGGTATTCAAACTTAATCCAGTTAACCTCTAATGATTTTATCTCCACGAGGATTTAACATTTTTAAATCCCTTATATTAACTTCGAAATCTTGTCTTCATCTCTCTCTGTCGTTCGCGGGAGGGCGGAAAAACAAAAGTAAAAAATGACCCCTTTTCCGTGATGTCATCGAGCTGAAATTTGGCACATAGACTCGTGTTACCTAACAATGCATCGTATCAAAATTTCAGATCGATCGAACGTACCGTAATTAAATTAATGCATTTTTAGTTTATCTCTATATAACATATGTCATTCAAATTCACAGTTTGTTATTGTTTTTCTTTCACTTGCCACATGAATTCACGCGTTGACGCCACCCGTCAATGTCACCACCCCCTAAACCCTTCCCCCAGTTTTAAAGCCAGGGGATATCATTCGGTTTCAGTCTGTAAATGTTTGTCGCGTTTGAACATAATCAATACTTTTAGTTATGTCTCATATATAAGGGATTTATAGTCAAAAACTTTGTTTTTACGGGGTTGTTTTATTAAATCCCTTATATTAACTTCGAAATCTTGTCTGTCGTTCATCATCGGGACGAAATTAAAAAATGACACACTTTCCGTGATGCTATGGAGCTGAAAGTTTGCACATAGACTCGTGTCATCTAACAATGCATCGTATCAAAATTTCAGATCGATCGAACGTACCGTAATTAAATTAATGCATTTTTAGTTTATTTCTATATAACATATGTAATTCAATTTCACAGTTTGTTATTGTTTTTCTTCCACATGCCAGTTGAGTTCCAGCGTTGACGCAGCCAATCGATGTCCACATCCCCTCCCGTCCCTTCCCCCGGTTTTAAAGCCAGGGGATATCAGTCGGTGTCAGTCTGTAAATTTTTGTCACGTTTGAACTTAATCCATATTTTTTAGTTATGTCTCATATATAAGCGATTTATAGTCAAAAACTTTGTTTTCACGGGGTTGTTTATTTTTCCTTTCTTTTTTACCACGTTTTTATTAACTCGCTTTCGTTGGGCAATGTTTGTCCAAGATTTTTTCAAATCTGCCAACGTAAAATTGAACCACTTCTGATGGTCCTAGAGATCTGAAAATTTTACCACAGATATATCTTGGATGACAATGCATTATATCAAAATTTCAGATCGATCGAATGTACCGTTATTAAATTATTGAACTTTTTAGTTTATCTATAGTCTATATATAAGAATCTGTACCGTCTGCTTTTGTTAACATCCGTGAGTTCATCCCGTGACCACATCACAATGTTTTTAAAACGGTGGGCGGGTGCTTGTGAGGTGTTTGGTAAAATAAATATAGGTAAAAAAACATTTTTAAAAACCAGGTTGTTATAAGTGGACTAAAAAGAATAAAATAATTTAAAACTTATAAGTTCAAGTACTTTCATTAAATATGACTAAAAACGTGGGGCGAGTGTTTGGTATAAAAATTAAAGATTTCTAATTTAGAAGGCAAAAGAGAGATTTTTATAAGTGAGAGTATGAGTGAGCTGCATATGTTAAACCTCATAAGCGCCCGCCCCACGTTTTTAGCCATATTAAATCAAAGAACTTGAACTTATAAGTTTTAAATTATTTTACCATGTTTTTATAACCTCGCTTTCGTTCCTGTGGCATTGTGTGTCTGTCCAAGATTTTTCAAATCTGCCAACGTAAAGTTAAACCTTTGCTGATGGTTCTAGAGATCTCAAAATTTTACCACAGTTAGATCTTGGATGACAATGCATTGTATCAAAATTTCAGAACGATCGAATGTACCGTTATTAAATTATTGAACTTTTTAGTTTATCTATATTTTATTATATACTTGCTTTAGTGTCTGTCCACAATTTTTCAAATTTGCCAACGTAAAATTAAACCACTTCTGATGTTCCTAGAGAGCTCAAATATTTTACCACAGATAGATCTTGGTTGACAATACATTGTATCAAAATTTCAGATCGATCGAAAGAACCATAATTAAATAAATGCATTTCTTAGTTTATCTTTATAAGCATCTGTACCCGCCTGCCGTAGTTTAATTTCACGTAGCGATTTCACACCGTGACCTCATCGCTTTTTAAATCCCTTATATTAACTTCGCGGCCGTCTCTGTCTTGGGCTCGGCGGGCGGGCGGGCGGAAAAACAGAAGTAAAAAATGACCCACTTCCCATGATCCGATCGAACTGAAATTTGGCACACGGACCCGTCTGACCTAACAATGCATCGTATCAAAATTTGAGATCGATCGAACGTACCGTAATTAAATTAATGCATTTTTAGTTTATCCTTATATGAGGTATGTAATTCAAAATTCACTGTTTGTTTTTGTTTTTTTTCTGCCAGTTTCACGTGAGTTTGAGTTGACGCCGACCGTCGTGTTGACGCCAACCGTCGTGCCGACACCCCCTCACATCCCACCCCCATTTATTAAAGACAAGGGACATCACTCGGTGTCAGTCTGTAAATGTTTGAAAATAATCAATACTGTTAGTTATGTCTCATATATAAGGGATTTATAGTCAAAAACTTTGTTTTTACGGGTTTGTTTTATTAAATCCCTTATATTAACTTCGCAGCCGTCTCGTCATCTCATCATCTCATCATCTCATGGGCTGGGCGGGCGGAAAAAGAAAAGTCAAAAATGACCCACTTTCAGTGATCCGATCGAGCTGAAATTTGGCACACGGACCCGACTCACCTAACAATGCATCGTATCAAAATTTCAGATCGATCGATCGTACCGTAATTAAATTAATGCATTTTTAGTTTATCCTTATATGAGGTATGTAATTCAAATTCACGGTTTGTTATTGTTTTTTTCTTCCACTTCCACGTGAGTTTGAGTTGACGCCGACCGTCGTGCCGACACCCCCTCACGTCCCTCCCCCATTTATTAAAGACAAGGGACATCACTCGGTGTCAGTCTGTCAATGTTTGTAGCGTTTGAAAATAATCAATACTGTTAGTTATGTCTCATATATAAGGGATTTATAGTCAAAAACTTTGTTTTTACGGGTTTGTTTTATTAAATCCCTTATATTAACTTCACCGCCGTCTCTGTCGTCATCTCTCTCTGTCTGTCTTGGGCAGGCGGGCGGAAAAACAAAATTAAAAAATGACCCACTTCCCGTGATCCGATCGAGCTGAAATTTGGCATACGGACCCGTCTCACCTAACAATGCATCGTATTAAAATTTCAGATCGATCGAACGTACCGTAATTAAATTAATGCATTTTTAGTTTATCCTTATATAACGTATGTAATTCAAATTCACTGTTTGTAATTGTTTTTTTCCCACGTGAAAGTTTGAGTTGACGCGTTGACGCGACCTATCGAAGTACCGGCGTGCTTTTATTTACATTTTACGTGTCACGCTGAGCTCGGTCAAGCGATCGGTGACCAGACTTTTCCCATCTCAGGGTTGTGAAGCAAAGTTGAGTTAAGACAGATTCAGTCTGTAAATGTTTGATGTTTGTCGCGTTTGAAAATAATCAATACTGTTAGTTATGTCTCATATATAAGGGATTTATAGTCAAAAACTTTGTTTTTACGGGTTTGTTTTATTTATTAAACGTTGGGCGGGCGCTGATGAGGTGTTTGGTAAAATAAATAGAGGTAAAAAATATTTTAAAAAACCACGTTTTTATTAGTGCAATAAAAAAATAAAAAAATAAAGGTAAAAAAAAATTATTTTTAAAAACCACGTTTTTATAAGTGGACTAAAAAGAAGAAAATAATTTAAAACTTATAAGTTCAAGTACTTCGATTTAATATGACTAAAAACGTGGGGCGGGTGTTTGGTATAAAAATTAAAGATTTCTAATTTAGAAGGTAAAAGGGAGATCTATAAGTGAGAGAATGAGTGAACCGCATATTTAAACCTCATAAGCGCCATATCAAATGGCCTGACTATCAACTAAATTTGATCGCCACATTAGTTACCTTGGGTCAAGGCCCTCACCGAGGCAGCTGAGTAAAGGACCCGATATTCGACGCACAAGGTGACATACAATGATAAATATGTTTTTAGAAAAATTACCACGGCCATTAATCTTTTGCACGGTCTTTACTCACTGGCACCCATTTTGGGGGACCGTGGTATAAGTTTTTATTTCTTTCAATAGAAACAATCACACACTTGAGGTTGTTGGGTATTGCTATATGGAAGAATTGAACTGGGCCACAGTGGCGTCACTAGGGGGGTGCGGTGGGTGCGGGCCAGCCCGGGTGACACCATCACAAGGGTGACACCAAAATGTAAAATATTCTGTATGTTCCCGTTATTTGGCACTGAAAGACTCGGAGTAGTTATATAGGGTAAGTCGTGAGGGGGGGGGGTGACACCATGAGCTACCGCCCCGTTTGACACCAACCCTACTGACGCCTCTGCTGGCCATGTAATTTTATTGGAATATATAGTAACTGGGTGATAATAATGTCTAGTATGGCTTATCATGAACGGTTTTACAGTAAAGAAACTAAGATCGGGGACTATAATGTAGAAATGACAGTTACTATAATTGTTGAGAATTACCTATTTTAAAGAAAGAGGGAATTAAGTTATTGTAGGTCACAGTAAAAAAAACAAAATATTTTCAGTGGATTCTTCGATATATTTAAGTTCCTGTTAGTGTTAATTACCTGGTGGCTTTGACAGCACATATATAACTGTTATTTACCTGTTGGGGTAGACAAATCGGATTCTCCAAACTCTGCAATGGGCTCGCCACTAGTTGACCAAAGGGACACGCATCCCTGGCGCTTCAACGTCACAGCCAGGGCGCCATCTGGTGTCACACAAGTAGCCCACGGTTCGGACCCAGCTTCCACGGCAAAGGTCACCTTGGGGTAGCCCCGGCTATCGAAGAGAACCAGCTTGTTGGACAAGACGTCGGTGACCACTGCCTCCCCGCTCCCCAGTGGCTGGATGTGAGTGGCCTCCTTTATGGCGTGGGTCTCAAGGCTCTCATCTGACGGCAGGGCGGTGGTGAAGTGATGCAGCAGACGAACGTTGCCATGTCGTTTCCGTAGGCTCGGCATTCTGGGGAAGTTGACGGTGTTCGGATCTATCGATTCTGATCTCACCAGCGAGTAGCTTCGCTCTAGTGCGGGGATTCCCGCTGCACGACTCGGCGCAACTGCACTGTTATCTACACTGAGTTCTTCAATACCAGTGTCCAGCGGTTTGCTAAATGATTTTTTGCTCATGTCCGGGAGAGAAGCCTGGCTCTTCAAAACGCCTCTTGTCACTGAGGTGGCATATTTGGATTTTGATGATTTTACAGATGAACTGATCTTTTTCCCCCTGTGTTTGACGTTGTCCTCTGATAAACTCTCTGAGCTCGTTTCCGAAGAAGTCGACGTGGATCTACTTCTGAGAGTTTTGAATTCTGATGACGTCATCTTGTTGATTTGATCACTGGAAGCACTCATGAGGATGGGCAGTTGTCTGGCCGATTTGGGCCTAAATAGCGTTTTTATCTTTTTAAAGTAGCCCACCCCTTTCGGCGACATGTCGGGATTTGACATGGACAAACTCTGCGAATCAGCAATAGTATGTTGCTGGATGACGTCAGTGCTTCTGTTG
Source organism: Ampullaceana balthica (assembly GCA_944989445.1). Lineage (NCBI taxonomy): Eukaryota > Metazoa > Mollusca > Gastropoda > Lymnaeidae > Ampullaceana > Ampullaceana balthica. The sequence goes on from CALYLW010002093.1 coordinate 81,275, forward strand.
TCCGTTTTTGACAGATCTACAACCGATGTGGACCTGACTCGCATCAGCCTGATATGAATTCTTGGTCTTAACTCCATAGGCGTGCTCTGGGTAAAGGGCTCCTCCGAAAATGAAACGTTCCTATTAAAGGGTAAAGTCAGCATCGTGCTTTCCATAGGCCTTAACGGGGTAACACTTGTTTCCCTTTCCATCTTCTCATTCGCCATTTGGTTCACTGTCTCCACATTTTTAACTTCTGTTTTGATTGCCATCGTGCACGGAGTTAATGATTCTTGTTTATTATATGCGTCGCCTAGAAACCAATGAACTGATTCCGAGTTGTCTCCGCTCGAGTCCGATTCTTCAGGTAGTGGAGTTAAAGATGATGTCACTGTTTGTCTATCGTACGGGACACAGTGGTAATGTATGGGGACTCTCTCGGACACCGTCATCAAGTCTGAATTGATGGATTTTCCATAGTAGGAATCCACGGCAGCCATTGTAGAGCCAATATGATTATGATTAAGTAAATCAATCTCTAAAGAGGAAAATCAGTTGTTAGATCCAAGCATATTCAAAACGGAGCTATTAATATTTGCTTATTTGAAAACAAATAATTTCAGAACTTTTAAATTTTAATAAATATAACTACCTTTATACCACGCTTTGATTTTTAAGAAAAATAAGGAAAATTGGAACTGTTCATTTCTGATAATTCTTCAACAAAGATAGATAAGAAAAGACAATGAGGTTGGTGGTTTTCCAATCTTTCTATATTCAATCATAGCATCCCAATAAATTAATCAAATTGAGGTGAGCGGGATGGGGAATAACTTAAAATGTTTACGCGTGGATAGTGACATAACACATCGAATGAAATCAAGCTATTCCTTCAATTTACCTTTGATTTGAAGATTGTTGGCTGCGCTTTTTTCTTCTCTTTTAACTTTTGTATGTTCAGAAGCTGGGTTTATGTTGACTTTACCGAAAAACACTTCCAGTTTTACAGAGCTGCCCTGATCATCAAAATAGCCTAACGGAAACTCTATCCCCGAAAGGGACTCAGTTTGATGAGGTAGGATATAACGCCTGTCACTTGTGCCTGTGGATGTATAGATCATGTCGTTCTTAATAGAGAAAACATGTTCATAGTTTTCGCGGTGTGTTCTTGGAGTTCAGCTGCTTTGTGTATTGATTATCAATCGGAGAAGATGAATTGTTAGCTGTCTGGGTTAGACCGTGACGGTCCCCGGACAAGTGAACACAAGACTAATAAACACTTGACAACAGCACATAAGACAACCTAACATACGACGTGTGTTCATATGGGGTAGGGAACACACAGACAGGTGAACACTCGGACAAGTGACCACACTGACAACTGAAGTTATACACAACTTAACACATGACCACCGAACACAAATAAAAAAAAAGAATCGAAATTGAAAAAAATAATATTTAAAAAGTCGAAACGTTTAGAAAATTGATGAGGCATATCGATATGTAAGTATTTGTAGTATGTGCTCATGTGGCTACATTTGTAGATAAAGCCAAAATCATTCAAAACATAAATTTAACAATTACAAGAATTTGACTTAATAATAACCACCAGACAAACGCATTCTCTCTGTTCCTAAGACACGCACTAAAACATTTTGCGAAAGGTCTTTCTCTTTTTGTGCAGCCAAACAATGGAATTCTCTACCATTACACATTCGTTGTATTCCAGCTACTAAGTCCTTCAAGACTGCAATTAAGACACGTCTTTTTTTTTAAAATGTCAAAATGAATGAAACAACATTTCTTCTAATGATTAACGTTGCTTATGTGTAACGTACTGTCATTTATTTTGTTGCTATGATATGAATATTTATTTAACACTTATATGTTTGATATTATCTTTATGTAAAGCGCTGTGAGCCCAGTTCCTTACTGGGGTACATCGCTATATAAATTATCAGTTTATTATCATCATTTTTATTATTAGTTTTAATTTTGTGTCATTGTGAAACAAAACAGTAATCCCTCGCTATTTCTCGGTTCACTTTTCGCGTATTCACTACTTCGCGGGATTTTAAATATTATGGTAGTAGTATTTAAAAAGATGCCCCAGAAAAGGACACCGCCTTATGAAGAGACTAAAATATAATCATCGGCTGCGCAGTAAAAGTCATCATCTCCTTATCGTCATCATTTTTGCCTCACATTTTTATCCATCACCATCATCACATCAAGTACTTCACTATAAAGTAACTGTAAACTTATCTACCTACGAGCAACAAAGCCCGTCCAAGAACGTTCCGCCACAGGTCGGTGGCATATTGTTACTCCCCTCCAACAGCCGCCTCGACCGGCATACATGTGCATCCCGTCAAAAATACTATTCATTATAGTTAAAATAAATAACTCGTAAAAACAGAGCTTTTGACTATAAATCCCAACGCGCATAACTCAAAATAAAGTCTTGGAAGAAATACTGCACCAAAAATAACTCATTTTGAACGTCCGCGTAAACGTGTTCAAAATGATTGGCTGTAGGAGTCATATGTGTTTGATGGACCAATCGCTATCGAGGACCGGACAGAACGGACAGAAACTTGCCTTTTATTATATAGGAGGAGGATTTCATAATGCTTCAATACCAGTTGGCTCCCTACTTCACGGAAATTCAGTTTGCGTGACCGATTTCGTGACATCGGCCTTGGAACCTATCTCCCCCCGAAAAACGAGCGATTATTGTATATTTAATTATCTTAAATTTTCAGTTAAAGCCCGCACTGTGCAACGCTTTGAATGATTGAAGGACATTGAAAATGAATAATACAGTAGAAGTCATTTAGATACGTCTAAAAATAATCACTATTAAAATTAAAGAGAAAGAAACAAGAAGACTAATTAAACTAATCTTAAACAATTAAAATCAAATTATTAAAATTAAAACCTAAATTATTATTTCAAAATATATCTAGTAATTTCTTTAAGTATTCTATTAGGAATTGTACTTATCGTTTTGAATTATTATTGCTTTTTGAGGCCCCTATCCTATTAACTCGTGCACGATTCCGGATCTGTATATGTCGTCAACGCGTCAACGCTTCCGGATCTGTCGTCAACTGTTTCAAAACACTCGTAAACAGGTTTTCTGACTTGCTAGAGTGCTGAAATTTTCACAGTAGGTTTGGCTTGTGGGGAGGATTAAGCAATTTAATTTTCAGATCGATCGAATGTACCGTAATTAAATTAATGCATTTTTAGTTTATCTCTATATGAAGCGGCCAGCTTTTGTTGACATTTTACGCGTCACGCTAAGTTAAGTTCAGCCATCCTTGACCATACCTTTTCCCTGCCCCCTCTGTTTTACAACAAAGGGGATTTAAGGCAATCTCAGTCTGTAAATGTTTGTTGCCTTTAAGCATGATCAATACTTTTTTAGTTATGCCTCATATATAAGGGATTTATAGTCAAAAACTTTGTTTTTACGGGGTTGTTTAATTAAATCCCGTTTATTAACTTCACCGCCGTCTCTTGGGTTCGCAGGCGGTCGGTCGGGCGGAAAAACCAACGTCAAAAATGACAATTGGGATTTTCTTTCAGGTCTTTTTCGAATCTCTCTTATCGATTCCTTCCCAAAATCTAATAAACATAAGGTGAGTTTAACTATCTACTGAAATGTTCAACAGATCTAAAGAATACAAATTTCAGTTAAATCTGACGGAAATCTAAAACAAAAGGAACATTGCCAAATGATATTAATTTGAAAGTTTAGCCGTTTCCTGATTTTCATCAGACAAGAAGAGAAATCAATAAATAAGGAAAGGAAAGGAGTTAAGAATTTGTAAGTTTATATTTATAGAAAATTTCAAATTTTGCTCACAAATTTCGTTCTAGATGAACTTGGCTAACAGGACATTTAACAGGACTTCAAGTCAAGAAAAGTGTCATCAAATCAACAGTACCACCCCATGACGATGTCTAAGCAGAAATAAAATGGCAAAATATTTACCATAATTTTAAACACAAATTTTCAATTTACAGATCATCGCCAGCTTGATTTTTGATGTCGAGGAACAAGAAGGAAAAAAAAGCAGAGATAATGCAATTTATCATTTAAAATTATAAATACTTCCAAACTTGTTTCGGAATCTTTATGAAATTGAAAAACTATTTTCATAAAATTTTAATATTAAAGATTTTAAATTTTCATGAATTAAATTAAGTTTTAAAAATCTTTTGTTAACGCGTAAAATTAGAAAATAAAAGATGAGGCCCAGCTGCAGTGAGGAATGTAGAATCTCGCATGAAAAAGCAGAAAATAATTTTTTTAGTCACAAACTAAGTAGTCACACAGGGTGACTCAGAACTTTTGTGTTAGTTGATCAAATTTTATATCGCACATTAAATCCCACAATCGATCACAATAAATATCAATAAAACTTCTGACATTAGTAAAATTTTATGTGGAGACCGTATCATTTTAATCGAAACTTCCAGTCAAAGAATGATTGAGCAAATTTTTGGTGATCAAAGCGAATATGTAGCCATGTTATGTTGTATTCTCAATAAGATGTGGTTACTGTATAAATTCATGTGAGGTTTTGGCAGTTACAGAATTTGGAAGACTGATATGATTTTTTTTTACACAAGCTAATCAATCTACTGGACTTTGAAATTTTGCCTCGAAGTTAGGGTATTCACATTTAAAGGATCTTAAATAACATTGTCAAGCAAAGACTATTTTATCTCACTGTTTTTAAAAAATGAATTCAAGCCCACTTGTTCATTAAGATATCTATGCTCGAAGTTACCCTGCCAAACATAATATCATTAATTGAAACATTAATTACACCTGTCATAAGTTTCAAGCTGTGAGAGTAGTTTCTCTACAGTACAGCTTTTTGAAAAATTAATGAACAATTAATACATCAAGATTGACTAACGTATTGCTATTTTTGCTTTTAAGCCTGGCGTGGCTGACAACGTTGATACATCTAAGATTGTGCCATGAGGAAATGCAGAAAAATTTAATTTTATATGAAAAAAAAGAAAGCTTTTCTAAACATGTCCACATAATATGTATTTCTGTTCTAAATATATTTATTGGTCTTTTTATTTCGTGGTTTTCCTTTATCTCTCTCTAGTCGCAAGATCACAAGCCATTCATTGCAATATTGCTAGGAGCATTAGGACAATAATTTGTGTCAGCACTCAAACTAGACAAGGCAGCAGAGCTAATTATCTATGTATTAAGTTATTGTAAAAAAAAATGAAGTCATTTGAAATAAATGTTTACAAAAATGAACAGTTTCCATTACGAAAGAAATGTTGCTTCTGCAGTCAGACTACAGTAAGCTACTTATGTAATACATTGACAAAATATCTACATCTTTACTTATTTTAATATTTTTATTATGAATATTTTCCCTCAAATAACTTGACAAAATTTATAAGTGGTTGATATCAAATAGGTAATGTTAACACTATGCCTGCCAAAGTTAAAAAGAAAAAGGATTTCATCGTTTTTATTTCTTGAAAAATCGCTTCAGTCTCTCTTTCTCTCATTCTTGAATTGTAACTCTTTACTTTCAGATTAGAAGGCAATCATATTAATCATTTGACAAATTGCCAGAAATGTTTCATAGACAAATAAAATTACATTCAACGTACCGGTAACTCAGTACATTCCTGATATACACATATACAGGTATGTGAGTTGAATCACTAACAACGTCATCAGTGGCGTAGCTAGGGTCATCTGCGCCCGGGGACATGACACAAATTTTGCGCCCCTTCCGAAACCGACAATTTCTGGGGGCTCGGTGAGCCCCCTAGAAATATTTTGTAATTTTACGGTTTATATGGTTCATTTTCGAAGCATATGGTATTTTAATGAAGTAGAATAAAGATTAATAATTCTCTATGCGATTTTAAACAATTTATTAGAAAAAAAATTGACTCTACTAATTATACATGATTGGAATAGACATAGTCTACAACAAATTGATTGTCCTTGGTTTGACAGTCGCAAACTCTCCAATCACATTGTCAAAATTAATATTCTCAAGTGTTTCTCTTTCGATGCTAAGGAGTGCAAGATCACTATGACGATCTTGTCCCATTGAAGCATGTAAATAAGACAAAATAAGCTTCAGTTTGCTGATGGACCGCTCACAGCTTGACATCAGTGTCATAGAAATTTCCAAAATCTAAGAAATTTTGACGAAGTGTATCGACATTTGTTTCAGCAAGAAGAGTTATGACGTTTATTAAAAATACAAATTTTGTGTTTACGTTTTTTTAGACAAAAATCGTATTGATATCTCCTGTTGGAGTATCAGTTAGGCTGTTCATAACACGTGCAATTTCTCCTTCTGCCGAAAGTCCTGCATCTCTTGCTAATTCTCCTCCAGATATCCTCCCATGTCGTCTAATCTAAACCATTCTGTCAACCTCGATTCCCAAAGTTGTGCATCTTGTTTTTCCGTTGTCTATCGCAACTAGGCTAAAATTATCACGAATGTTGACAAGTTCTTGCACCAGCGATTCAAGATAAGATGCTGCTTCCTTGAAATTCATAGTAGGATCCTGCAACCGTTTCTGGACACGATCAATTTTCCCAAGCATGATGTTCCAGAAATTTATAAAAACTAGGAAGTTTAAATTTAATATACCTGCCAGTAAAGTTTCTTCATCACTTCTGTTGTCAGGCGTCATAGTTGCATCTTCTGATATTTTTTCCAACAGCCCTACTAGTTCATATAGTCCTTCATAAATAGCTTCAACAGCTTCTGATTGTGCACTCCAGCATGTTTTAGAATCCCTCTTCACTTTGATTGGTACAATTCTTTTTAATTCGTCCCAACGAGTTGTTGAACGAGAGAAAAACAAATATATACTTCCAACTCTTCCAAAAAACGTGATCTTGTTTAGCTAGGGTTGCCAGATACGTGGACACCAAAAGGAGGGCATAATCAAACAATAAGGAGGACGAAAAAGGAGGACATTTTGAATATTTCATTTGAGTTGTCCCGGATTAAAATTAAAGTCAGTACAATGTTATTGTAATAGCTGCCACTGTTCATGCATTAGTCTTAAAAAACTGTTCATTTTTGTCTTGTACAAATGATTTAAGATTGCTGTATCGGTAAAACAATTGCACATCATCTACAATACTCTTCTCTTTCAAATACAATATACACGGCAAAAGGTCATCAAGTTTACCTTCTTTGATATTATCTAAATACATCCAATTAAAGCATTGAAATTCATCAAAAGTTTTCAACCACTTTTCTAAGTAACTAATGCATGCTTCATATATACACCAACTTAACATCTGCCAAACTCTTCTTCTTGGCCACTTTCCTTAAGTCTTCTCAACATGTCCTTGACTTTCAGTGAAATAAATGTATCCTCCAATCTATTTTTCAAAACTTCCAAGGTTGTGTGAAGACGGCTCATAACCTCCAATACTGCTGTTATTTCCATTTCATTTTCAATGACTGCGATTTTTTTAAACCTAGATTTTTTTCGTCGTCTAGCTTTCTAAGTTTTAAAAATAGCCATAATCTATTTTTATTTAAAGTAAACATACGATGTAATAGTTGTAAAAACGATACATAAAAATTATAATATAAATTGTAAGAAAAGCCCGACATTTTAAACGATTTTAGCTTTGCCTACCGGACGGAGAACATTTAGATTAATAAAACAAACCCGTAAAAACAAAGTTTTTGACTATAAATCCCTTATATATGAGTCATAACTAACAGTATTGATTATTTTCAAACGCGACAGCATTTACAGACTGAATCTGTCTTAACTCAACTTTGCTTCATAACCCTGGGGGGAGGGGTGGGTGGGAGGGGGAGAGGGGAAAAGGCTGGTCACCGATTCGCTTGACCGAGCTCAGCGTGACACGTAAAATGTAAACAAAAGCACCCCGGTACTTTGATGGGTCGCCTCAACGCATCAACTCAAACTTTCACGTGGGAAAAAAATATAACAAACATTGAATTTGAATTACATACGTTATATAAGGATAAACTAAAAATGCATTAATTTAATTACGGTACGTTCGATCGATCTGAAATTTTGATACGATGCATTGTTAGGTGCGTCGGGTCCGTGTGCCAAATTTCACCTTGATCGGATCACGGAAAGTGGGTCATTTTTTACTTTTGTTTTTCCGCCTGCCCAAGACAGAGAGAGATGATGAGACGGCGGTGAAGTTAATATAAGGGATTTAATAAAACAAACCCGTAAAAACAAAGTTTTTGACTATAAATCCCTTATATATGAGACATAACTAACAGTATTGATTATTTTCAAACGCGACAAACATTTACAGACTGAATCTGTCTTAACTCAACTTTGCTTCATAACCCTGTGGGAGAGGGGAAAATTCTGGTCACCAATTGCTGGTCCGAGCTAAGCGTGACACGTAAAATGTAAACAAAAGCACGCCGGTACTTTGATGGGTCGCGTCAAAGCGTCAACTCAAACTTTCACGTGGAAAAAAAACAATAACAAACCGTGAATTTGAATTACATACGTTATATAAGGATAAACTGAAAATGGATTAATTTAATTACTGTACGTTCGATCGATCTGAAATTTTGATACGATGCATTGTTGGGTGCGACGGGTCCGTGTTCCAAGTTTCAGCTCGATCGGATCACGGAAAGTGGGTCATTTTTTACTTTTGTTTTTCCGCCCGCCCAGACAGAGAGACAGAGAGAGATGACGACAGAGACGGCGGTGAAGTTAATATAAGGGATTTAAAAAGAGGACATGTCCTCCTTCTGCCGGACGTCTGGCAACACTATGTTTAGCTGAGTTTAAGCTGTGGTTGTCACAGTTTGCAAACAATGCTCTGTGATTTCTGGCACATATTCGCTGCTGAAGGTCGGATATATCCTCAAACATTACATCAGCATTGTTGTGTTATTGTGACCGACTGTTGGCTAGAGGTATGTTATCATATTCCAGTTTCTCTACGATAACCCTTTCAAGGACTGCTGCGTCTTTGGAATGTATCTGAACAAAACCTAAAAATGATTATTTAATGGTTACTGTTTTTAGTTTGAAAATACACATGTGCCCCTTAATGCTGAATGGGGGCGCCAAAATCATGCTTGCCAACTGGTTTGTAATGAAGATATTTTGTGGAGCTCCAAATTCAATCTTGCCAAAGTATTTGAAATACATTAGTTTACATCAAAATAAATTTAAATAATTAATTTTAATACTCATTTTGGCGCCCCCTAACGTGGCGCCCGGGGACATCTGTCCCCACCTGCACCCCCCTAGCTACGCCACTGAACGTCATGAGAGACGAGAAGGTATAGGTGTTAGGACAGATGGCATATTTTCTTTTAATAATAAATATTGTTTTCTCAAGTAGAGTATGAATTCAATTGCGCATTATGAGGTTCGAATATATATAGAAAATGCTGTCAACTTAAAATAACAGTTACATCTCTCTCGTTTATTTGATTTTATATTCAACTTATTTTAATTATTTATTTATGTCGGAAGAATGAATAACCCGTTGGCTCAAAAATAGTTTTTAAAAAAATTATAAGTTAACTTAAAAGCTGAATATTTAAAAGCTGTTAACTTTTCACGAAATTTACCACCTTACCCCGGAAGATTGACTTTCTTAGTTTGAATGCCATGCTATCAATCTGTGAGTTCCCATTCTTTGTTGAGAACACATTGAAGAGACCACTACTAAAACATAGTCGGTTCGCTTCCAACTATGTTATTGGTACAAGAATAACTCAGAGAGACATATTTTGAACTAAGTCTTTAGCCCCAAGATCGTACCCCCCCCCCTTTTTCACGTCACATAACTAATCTAATCGTGCGAGATGACAGAATTGTGCGTTAAAGACTTTAAGAATCCGTCCAGCCTCCAACGGGAGCATATTTCTCAGTGAAAATGTCAAAGGAATAATTACTGTTTTTTGCTGAATGCCATTAGAGGAGGTAGGTGGGTGGTAGGTAGGCCTGTCAACGGGTACCCGGGACCCGGGTACCCGTTGCCGTGTGATTACCCGGGTAATAAAATTCCGCTCGGGTACCCGTGAAAATGTGGCTTGAAGGTCTATAGGCTATATTAACCGTAGGCCAAATTTCGGCTCCCGTGCGGCTTTTTTGTGTTTACATTGGGGCTCGCGAAACAATTTATCAAATGAAAATTTTTGTTTCCAAAATATGCTTAGAAGTAGATCTAAGGAGAAATATCTGTCAACGGTCATTATAAACTACAATGTATTTGTTAAATCTTTTTTCTCTCAACGTGAAACAGAAACCGAACAACACAAAAAAGGTATGGTTCTTTAAAAGAATCATATAAAGACAACAGAAGTCCTCTGCCAAAAAAGGATGGACTGCTTAGAGATGAAAGACGCTGTTTGTTAATAAAAAAAAACACCCCTGCTTTCACTAACTTTGCTTTGAAATACGCCGATTGATACTAGCTAATGTTGTTATCTACCCCTCCCCCTCTCCTCCCTTCACTCCTATAACCCACACCCTTTCATTAGCTTCTACTTCTTGTGTTCAATAACACGTACTGACCTAGAAACACAGATGTTAATACTGAGTACAAGGTCGTCAGTATTTAAATGTAATAAATAAAATAGTTACTAACAGTGTAGGATGGGCAGGAGTCGGCCGTGAGGATGTACTGCACAGAGATGAAAGATGCCGTGTCTGGTTTTTTTTCTCATAAAAACACCCTTGCTTTCAGAATAACTTTGCTTTGAAATAGCCGACAGTAGGAGACCGATTGATACTATCTAATGTCGTTTTTCTACCCCCCCCCCATTTCTCTCTTCAATCCTATAACCCAGTGCTTCTCAAACTTTTTAGTATGGCGGACCGGCAGGAATTTTTCCATTTCACCAGGAACCTGTGCACTATTTTCCCTGTACTTACATGGAAGCGAAATGTATTTTATTTCCTATTATTTCTTTCATTTATTAGCTTATTGTAAAAAATGACAAATTCTATAGGGTTAGTATTATTGGTAGCAATTGGAGGATTATAATTATATTTCTCTCTCCTTTCTTGATAACTTCCGCGGACCACCACTTTGAGAAGCACTGCTATAACCAACACTCTTGCATTCGCGTGTGTTTCTTGGGTTCATTAACACGTGTTTGCCTAGCCCAAAAATTGATATACACCTAAAGTTGTCAGCTTTTATGGTTAATAAGATGGGTAAGTGTGGAATCATGCCAAGCGAGTTGACAGTGACACTGCAAAATGCAGCATTGTAGTGAAATTGTGTCTGCGAAGGGTGACAACCCAGTGCGATAAAACGCCATCTGAAAGCTATTCGTAAAATTTATATTGATCAAAAAAACCGCTGACCCACCTATATCAGAAACTTGTTGGTGTCAACAAAAGCAGTACCATTGACCAAAGCACGATCACTTGAAATTTACCGCAGTATAGCATACGTCATCGCCCTTAGCATTGACTACCGACGCCAAATGGATATTAACATTCAAGGTATTTATGACATTGAACGTTACGTCATTCTGTTGATATTTTGTTTGCATGTTCAGTTTACTCTAGTTTTAGTTTATGAGTATGACGAATGCATTTACAGCAGGAATTGAATTAAAAAAAATTAGTGCATTGTAAATTGTAGTTAATTGTAGTGCATTAGTAATAGTATGTTACTGGAAGCAAGCCGTTGGCTACTAATACTGTGTGAAATGAGGTGCATGGATGGTGGCTAGGTTCCATTGTATAGCGGTCATGACGGGGAAAATTATACGACGTTTAGAACGGGTAACCCGGGTACCCGTTCGATATTTTCACGGGTACCCGGGCAGCTTTTTTCAACAAAATTGACAGCCCTAGTGGTAGGTATGTTCAGGTCAAAATTAATTTACTTTTTGTTTGTTTAGGCTTAGCGGAATTGAGTTACGTAATCTATTTGTTGAAAAATGTGTGTGCTTTGAAAAACAAATATTTCAAAATAGTAAAATTCCTCTCTCGTCTTACAATAGATTTAATTTTATAATATAATGGCGAGAAGTACAATTACAATGCTAGCCCGAGAGCAATGAAAGCTGGAGTGAATGGGGTTTTCCCCTGCCTTTATTTAACAATAAGGCATTCTTTTTTGGTTTTGCAGCTCAACATATTAAAAACGTAAATATAATTAAATCAAAACATACAAGCTAACTAAAAACAGAAATTCATGTTTGTGAAACAAGATAAGTATCTAGTGTCACATGTTTAAGTGGTAAAACACAACCATCAATGGTTTAAGACATCGAACAATATGTTTGTATGTAGTAGGTTGTGCTGCGGCGCCCACTTTTTTAGGGCGCCTACGGCGTCCACCTTATTCAAAAGCCTAACTTGTCCTTGTACAACAAATAGTTAATATTAAACTTCCTTAAATGTACAAAAAGTATTTTATTATAGGGTTTGTAGGGCGCCTAAGGCGCCCACTTTTTTTTTGTGGTCAAAAGCTTAAGTAACTTATCCTTGTATGATAAATACTAAATATTCCTGAAATGTACACAAAGTATTTATATAATGTTTTTTTTACAGTGCTAATCACCACACGATTTTTTAACTAATTTTAGAAAGCAGCTCACCAAATTACCGCACCAAAACATAACTCTTTGAGTCAGTCAGCACTGTTTACAACACAAATGCTGACGTCAAAGGTTCACGCATTGTTTGGTTAATGTTAATCTGGAAATCAAAATGTTTATGATTTTTAAGTCTACATTTTCAATTTTTAGAAAAGCAGAGTGATGTCCCTTAGCGTTAGGCCAAAGTGAGTCAGTCATACATCATTGAGGGTAAATATATATATGATGTGTTATGATTAGCGCTATTAGTTTAAATGTTAAACTTCTGCAACAAACTGAGTCTTTAAAATTCACACTTTTTTCATTTTGTGTGTGGAAATCCTAAATCACTTTGAAAGGAAAAAGGCATCCAATGCAGTGGCGTAGCGAGAGGGGGGGGGGCAAGGGGCAAATGCCTCGGGCGGCACTTTTTTAGGGGCGGCAAATTCGTCGTCATTAAAAAGCTTTAAAATTTTTATTTTTTTTAAATGAAAAATAAAGTTGAAGTTTTTATCAAAATAAAATAGAAACCATATAAAAATTATAATAGATTTAAAGGAACTATCCTAAAATAGTCAAAATTTCCATCTCCATATAGGAAATAAATTCTTCTAATACTAATGCTACTGAACTAAAAAAAAATAATTAAAAACCAAGAGACTTGAGTAGTATGAAAACTTGAAATTGATCTGCTGTTAACTTACTTGATTCTTCAAAATTTACAGCCGCTCCTGTTTTAGAAGCGAAAATTACCGTACTCGATCAATTTCAAATATTAGCCAATGGGGCGGCAAATTCATTATTGTTAATTAGCTTCTAAAAATGAAAAACGATACTATAAAGATTAATAAAATAAAAGGAAAACAAAGGTAAAAATTTATAAAAGAAAGGGTTGAAATCTCTTAAAATATGTCAACGTTTCTAATGACAAAACTTCAAACTCCATAACGAATCTTAATTCTTCAGACACCAATAACTACTGAACTGAAAAACAAAAGGGCTGAGGTATTATAAGAACTGGACAATTAAATAGAAGGAATCAGAAACCGAACTTTAAAAAAAACAGATATAATAAAACAACTAACAATACGTTGTTGTTAAAGAAAACAAAACAAACGGGCAACAATTTCTTGAATAGAATTTATATTTTCGCGGTCACAGAGAGGAGAATACTAGATCTACTGCAAATTTAGGCAATTCTAGAACTGATGCATCAGCTAGCAAATTACGATCCAGTGCTTCGAGGACCACATGAAAAGGGGTTTAAAAACAACAACTTGTCACCTCAAATAAAAATGACCTCATTGCAGTTTTAGGAGATAAACTTCGCCAAAAATGATCTTACAGATACAAGAGACCAACTATTATTCCATTGTATTCGATAGATTTCCAGATATTTTACATTAGGATCTAACAAGTCCAGTGGGATATGTACGTGTATAGATTGAAAATCAGAAAGTAAAAGTTGTCGAAAATGTCAAAGATGCCATTGAAATAAAAAATTATTCTGCTTACGACTTATCTGAAATGATTTTTAAAAAAAAAGTTTTAAGTTGACGATCTTATAATAATGGACTGCAGAGACCCAAAGTATGGCTAGAAAGTATAAAGAAGTTCAAAAAGACTCAAAGACACACAACTCAATATCAATACTTTGATAATCGGTTCAATAATACTTACATGTATTTATTTACATGATGATCCATCTGAAACGAACTCTGCAACTATTTTTGGTACACTAGAACGTTGTTACGTTTTTTCCCCATGTCCACACACCATTGGAACAATCTAATTGCCAATACAGGCAAGGCATTAAACAGACTTCAGGATACAAAATAGTGAATATGCAATGAAGCCATTTTTAGTTTATTTTGAAAGCTATAGAAAGAGTGACAGAGCGAGACGAAAAGCTCAACACACGAACAGACGCAGGGACTTTGCTAGTCACAATGAAATCTTTTTCTTTTCTCCTTTTTTATTTAATTTGGAAACATGTACTTTATGAATTCAATGATGCCCCAAACTATTTACAAACATATTCATATAGTGCTAAAATGCTTTGCAGAGGCTACTCACAGGGAAGGTAATGGAATACGTAGAGGATCCTTTGACTTTTGCTAACATCTATATGTGGAGACCTTGACATTTTAATTGAACATTCAGTCAAAGAACGAGAGGGCGTATTTTTGTCAAATATGTAATTTTATGTAGAAAAACAGTTGAGAAAAAAGTTGTATAGTTCATAAAAAGAGGTTACTGTTGAAATTCGTGTGAAGTTTTGGAGCTTACAGAATTTAGAAAACAGATGTGTTTCGTACACCAGATAAGCTACTGGACTTTGAAGTTTTGCTTTTACTTGTATATTTGAGCAACTTTCTCCCATGACATTGTCAAGCAAGGTTTATTTTACCTAACGGGTAATTAAAAAAAAATGAATTAATGAATTCAAGCCCACATGATATCTTCAAGTTTATCAATACAATTAGGCTCGCAGTTACCGTGCCTAATATAATATCATTACTTAGAATATTCCTTAAAATGTACACAAGTAATGCCAGCTACAAGAGAAAATTCTCTAAAATTAAGGTCATAAAAAATTTACTGCGATGCGATCAATATTCAATACACCAAGATTGACTACTCTATAGATATTTTGGCTATTGAGCATGGCATGGCTGACAATACTGATACCTCAAAGATTCTGCCATGAGGAAAAGCAGAAAAATTCAATTTTAACAAAGAAATGAAAGCTCTATATTTATTTCTAACATAAAAATGTATACTGTCATTAGTATTACTTTCTAATAAAGATTATTTATTTTGTTTAAGCATCAACATATTTTTTCGCAATGGGGGGGGGGCTGCAAACCTGGGTTCTGCCCCGGGCGACACATACCCACGCTACGCCGCTGATCCAATGTATATATTTAATCATTTAAAGAAAAACATTATATGTATTTATAAATCGTGCAATCTGAAATATCGTTCAAAATGTACAAACGTGGCAAAATGATTCAGTGCATAAAGCTTATTATTAAGTGTTTATACCTTATGATTAGGACGGTGATATAGCCCAAACGCCTGGTACCTTTGAATGTGTATGTCCTGTATTTAACTATAGACTACATAACTATTTATTTAACAAATAAGCAGACATCCCAGGTGTTCACTAACAGGCCGTTTACAAGCTACCTTTTAAGATATCTTGTATTACTTTATAGAATAAAAATTTCAATCGGCATAAAAAAATGAATAATTAAAACTATTTTAATATTCGAAAATTCAGAACTGTATATACACTTTTTCATTATTTATATATCATGCTCTTTGTTTATTTGGTCCCTAAAATGTATTCTATGGTTGTTGTTTTATTGTACTTATTTATTTATTATTTTGATCAAGCAGCATTCGTTTTTTTTTAATGAGACACGAGAATAAATCTAGTCTTGTCATCAAAACCGCCTCTTTGACGCCAAAGATAAGTTCTAGTCCCCGTCAATAAAATTCAAAGCTCAAACTCAAATTCGATCACGACCAGGAGAAATACCGTTTACCTCGACAGCGCAAATGAGACAACTCCATGGACCCAACCATTGCCCGAAGGGGGCAATAATTCCGACTGTTGTCTTAGCGTTACAAGTATTCTTTAAATACGGACCTTGGCTGAATTCAGTCACCTACTTTTATGGTAAAAGGTCAAGGACGACAGTACTATGGGGTTTATGGAAATTTTCTTTAAATTTAAATCAAGAGCTTGAATAATGAGATAATTACCCCCCCCCCAACCGGAAGAAATGTAGTGGGGGTGCTTGCTTGACTTATCAGTCAGCATGCTCTCTTAACTTGAATAAAATTCGGTTAGAACCAGAAGCTCAATATTTGTTATCACTGCATGGTACTTGGAATGTTTTTTTTTACTATTAGTACTGATATGCACGACCATCCACCATCAGTCCTTGAACTAGTCGGGTCTGGTTCTAGTAATTTTGCTCTCGATTTAATTGGTTATATGTTTAAACAATCGTTGCGTAACCTAGTACTAACCATCAGTTTCGATGTAAGTTTTCATTTTTAATAATTACTACACGCGGGTCTCTTCAGAGTTCCTTCTTTTCATTCACTCACAGTCGATTGCCCAAACCCACCCCATTTTGACAACCGTGCCTTTCAGGAAGTCTTCACCCGTCACTAAATCATTAGCGGCGTATGCTATGCCGCGTGTCAGCTAGTCTTGGCAATAAAGGGGTAAAAGAACGGGCACAAACAGACATTTTTAAAAATTAAAAAAAACACACAATGTTTTCGCTGGGGCTTGAACCCGTATAAGGCGGACGTGATAGCCAGTTCACTACGAATCTCACGTTATTCTGTGAAGGAACAATGCAAGTGAAACGCAAGCACCATTGTTGGTCTCGATACATTGGTGGACCCCAGCAAGGGTCATTCGTCATGCTCGGTTGCTCATACTTGCGTCGTGGTGTCTCGCATGGTCCCATGAAGAAAATTATATATATAAGTTAATGTTGTAGCTTCCATTTCATAAACAATCAATAGATATATTTTTATAAAAATATAACATAGCTAAATTAAAATATGTCATAAAAGTAACAGAACTTAATCAACCTGCGTCGTGGTGTCTCGCTTGGTCCCATGAAGAGCATTATATATATAGATTATTTCATCTTGTGTATATGACAGAAAAGAATGTTCACAAATCTCTAACGAAAAGGAAAATAAAAACAATTTACAAAAAAGTAATTCTTAAAACTTCCCCCCTCCAATGTTATCAGATATCCTATCAAATTGCTGAATTTTACAATTAGCTTACAATTTAAATTTAACGGGACAAAATGAAAATTAATAACACTAAGCCTATTTTTGTAAATAAACTAACTCACAAAAACTAAGTTAATTTTGTAGCTTCCATTTCATAAACAATCAATAGATTTATTTGTGATAAAAAATAACAAAAGTAACGGAACTTAATAAACGGCGGAGCGTGGGCACCTGCCCTTCTGGGGCACCTGCTCTTCTAGGGAACCTGCCCTTCTGGGGCAGGTGCCGATCCCCAACCCCGAATGTAAAAAAATAAAAATAAAAATATGAACCCATCACAAATAAAAGATTTCCAAAAATAGGAAAGTAGTCCTAAGAAGATTATAAATTGTGATGCTAAATGTAAAAATTGAAGAGCCTTCCTTTCTTGGTCTAAAACTGAAGTTCTCACAATATTTCTCATGTCAAAATCATTGATGTCTATGTCAATATCAATGTTATCAGTTTTTCCATGCTCATTTGTCAAAGTAGCCAAATTAGTCAAACTTAGAGTAGACTACTAATTGTTGATCGTTATTAATTTTGTATCAACTTAAAATTTAAAAAGCTTCCTTCACGCTGGGAATGCGTACATCAATTGTAAGGAATATTCGATGAAATAATTTTATACGAAGCAGGGTAACTTTGAGCAATAATAAAATAAAGAGCTTGAATTTATTCTTTAAATGTCCGTCAACTCAACAAAATCTCATGTTTGTCAATGTCATATTGACGGTCTAATAACTTTAGCTTCCAAAACCTCTCGTTGTTTTCAACAGCTACCCTATCTAATAATGAATGGAACTTTCCTCTTCTTGACTCGTTTTCATAAGACAAGTTTGGATCTTCACTTTCATCGCCAAAATGTTTTTCTCTGATTCAACGTCTGGGAGGTTTCATAAAAATGCAAAGTTCTTTACATTAAATTTTATAAAAACCCAATGCACCCTCTGCTAATTCCACTTCGTTTGGTGCGATTTATATCTGCAAAGCATTTATTTTTTTAGCAAAACACGTTATGTCTTTCCGTTTGTATTTAATTTCAGACATCATTGGCTTCATGAAATAAAGGTTTCCGGAATTTTTAATAAAACAAAATTTAAAACAACAACAAGAAAAAAACACAAAAAAAACTAGAAAATGGAAAAATATGCCATTGTGACAAATAAAGTTCCTGCGTATATTTCGTCGTTTAAGTTTTTGTCTGCATCTATCAGCTTTTCTGTGGGTTTAAAGTAACCTTAAAATGATTTCGTTTTATATTTACTGCATCCTCCTCTGTACTTAATCGCGATTCCTGAAGTCTAATTATGCCTTGTCTATAGCAGCTATTAGAACTTCCCAATGATTGTCGTATATGAAAAAGAATGTGTAAAGTTAAGTAATGGTCCCTTCAACAAAAGAATGTGTAGCAGTTTTTAATGCATAAAAAAAGTTACAGAGTTTATTCCAGCTTGTAGTAGTTCTTGCGTTGATTTTTATGTACATCAAATCTTGCAATGACCGTTTAACAAACATTAAATGACACGTGTAGGAGGAGAGCAATCCTCACTAAGGAATTTAGGGTTACCACTCATTTGAAATGTGTTTTTTGTTGTTGTGTTTTTTTTTAAAATTCAATCTTTGTTAGTTTTTGGACAGATTTCATATGATTATTTAAAATAAAGATATAATTATGGTGCCAATGGTAGGACTAAAAATAAAATGAAGCTACGGCCATCGTGTTACTCTTGGAGTCCCTCGATCTCCTGGGGTCCCCCGTGATTTTCTTAGAACTTAAGACTTTAAGTGAACGTTTTTTTCCACGGGGTTTGTCTATTTCTGATGTCTACCAACGCTTAAAAACACGTTCCATTCAACTCAATTTACAAGAAGAGCTCAATCTACCTGCGCATTCAATTAAATTTTAAAAAAAGATTTTAAACATTAAAAAAATCTTAACTGCCCTACATCCAATTTCCCTTTTCGAAGCGGTGATCTAAGCAAAGGACCCCAGCCCTTAATCTTATATCATCCCGAAACCATTTTATCTTACACATTATAGAAGCTCATTCTATACAGATGATCATTGCGTCCTACGTTTATCTATGTAGTAAGAATATATGGTTATTTTAAGCACAGGTGACATTTAAAAAAAAATTCCCTAACCACTACAACCACATGCCTAAATCCAATAGGCTGTAGTTGTAGCTGTAGTTGTAGCTGTAGTTGTATCTGTAGTTGTAGCTGTAGCTCTATTTGTAGCTGAAGTTGTAGCTGTAGTTGTAGATGTAGTTGTAGCTGTAGTTGTAGCTGTATTTGTAGTTGTAGCGGTAATGAGAAATGAGAAATAAATTAATTTAAAAAAATATTTTTTTTAAAAAGGATACGCTTTTATTTACATATAGAAAGTGCACTAAAAAGAAGAAAATACAAAATCTTCTATGATTACAGGTGAAATCCGTGAACCTATCCACTGCACATAAAAGCGTGGGGCGCTCATTATAATTCATTTCTCTTTGCAACTATTCTTTTGCAAATAGATAAATATTTCTAATTACATGTAATACGATAGTAGCATGTATATGATCAAAGTGGTGAAACTTTTAATGTTTATTAATATTCATACAAATTTGTATTTATGTTTCGCTGCCTTGTACATGATAGAGCGCCCCAAGCTTTTATGTGCAGTGGATAGGTTCGCGGATTTCACCTGTAATCATAGAAAATATTTACTTTTATTCTTTTAGTGCACTCTCTATATGTAAATAAAAGCGTGTCCTTTTTAAAAAAATATTTTTTAATTTTTTTAATTTTCTACTTTTTAGTATCAAACATTTTCGAATCGATTGTTTTACCTTATCAATTAAATTTATTTAGTTAAACTTCATTGTCAATAACTTAAATGTGTTAGTGGTAAATGTAAAGATGTAAACAAGGACTCGCCATTGTGGTTCCATA
Source organism: Ampullaceana balthica (assembly GCA_944989445.1). Classification (NCBI taxonomy): domain Eukaryota; kingdom Metazoa; phylum Mollusca; class Gastropoda; family Lymnaeidae; genus Ampullaceana; species Ampullaceana balthica. The sequence continues at coordinate 101,614 of CALYLW010002093.1, forward strand.
TTTTATCACTTCCGGTCTCTATTCAAGAACAACAACTCATACAATAATCATTTCATACAATCTAGCATCAAGAGTTATTTACCTTATTACATTCCTCCTTTTCTCGGATATGAAATCATATCAATTGATGATTTAAATATAAGTTTAACATAGAATGAACTTAAGAACTCTTGATTAATATTATTACCTTGCAGTGAGGAGAATTTAAAATTAAGCAAAGATGTGACAATTCAGATACAAAATAAGATACATTATCTAAATGTCATTTAGAAAAATTAAACTTAATGTATTTAGGACTTGGTGTCTATTCTTGATAAAGTGTCCAATTGTTATTTCTGATAATATTAAGTTTAATTAATGCTCAAAATTAAAAGTCTTTTAAACTTGTGTGGTGTTCTTGATAAAGTAACCAACTGTTTCTTTAGGGATTAATTGAAGACTATTGTATCTTGATTTATTCACTTACAAATGATATTTTAATGTTACTGACTTTAAAAATGAATTGATTTATGTCTTCATACTTATCTTCCTTACAGACAAATATTTTTTTTCTTCATTAATTTATTATTAATTATTAATGATTATGTATAACACTTTTCGATGAAACGATTTATCTTGAATGGCATTATCATACCATTACACAAACGTTGAAGATCAATTAGATCTATAAAAAAAATAAAGACGACAAGACATTAACGAGCTTTAGTCTTGTTAAAACGTTGGGGCATTCTTGGTTGTTATCTTTGTGATGCCCATCGAGAAACGAACGATTAAAACGATGAACGTGCTCGATTTTCTTTTCACTAAAAGAGTAGTGATTAATTAGCTCATGTGGTAGTCTCTATACCGATCTGGCATCTTTCGAGTTCTTCTGGGACGCTGTAATTGATGGTTAGGTAAATCGACTTCAGCTGCGGGGACAGGCTCGACTGTAGTCTCATCTGAAGAAGTTGAAGCTCAAGACAAGTTTTCCAACCAATGATTGGTATTTCTTTTGTTTTCACGACAAGGAAATCGGCAGATATGTCAATGTTCTTGTGTGATATTGATGCATTGAATTTCCCTATAACATCTAGTGGTTGACTTGATGAAAATGGAAATATCTTGGTTTTGCTACTATTCAGATGAGGTTTGGGAGTTAGCTTTTTAAATACATGTTCTGGCAGAATGTTGATGCTTGCTCCAGAATCAGCTAATACTTGTATCATGCTCCCATTGATGGTAACATCAAATAAAGGTAGACATGTGCTTTGGGTGGTGGACATGAACACGTAGTTTTCTTCTAAAGTGTCATTCACGTTTCTGACATGCTTTTTAAAACGTTGTTTCTGGTGTGTGGTGCGTTTCGGTTGAAATGCTGGTCTGGCTGCACTGTTGCAAACTATTGCAAAGTGGTTGTTCTTGCCACATGCTCTGCATTGTTTATTGAAAGCTGGACAATACTTCTGACCACCTTCATGAGGCCATGCTCTTCCACAATTCTTACATTTAGAGGTAGGAACTCTGTTTTGTTTGGGTTGGCTGTTATTAGTGGAACTAGGAGTAGATCTAATTTTATGAAGAGATGAATTATTTCCTTCTATCTGTTTTGCATGTTTTTGCGTAATTTCACAGGTTCTGGCAAACTGTAACAAGTCTGTCAGCAAAATGTTAGGATTGTTTAATCCCTTTTCCCGTACCTTGGATGATTTACAACCAGCTATTAGTTGTGACTTTATCTCTTCGTCAGGACTATGGAACTCACACGATGGTGCTAGCTGCTTTAGCTCAGTGTAAAATGTTTCTATTTCATCAGTTTGTTGGTGGAGCTGTCTAAAAGCATATCTTTGAATCTCTTTGTTTACTCTTGGATTAAAGTAACTATTCAATGCTTGAATGAGCTTATCAAACACTGATTCATCCGGTGTTGGAGTTGTTTCCGAGTCCGGTAGTGATTCAACTATATCATTAAGATCATTACCTGCATATGTTAGTAGGAGAGCTTTTTTTCTGCTTTCATCGGTGACATGGTATGCCACAAACAAGTTATTTGTTAGCCTCGACACCCACTTGTGCCATCTAGTAGCCACACCTTCTGACTTCGTATCGAATTCAGGGTAGGCTGGTAGCTGTGCGAAAGCCATGTTGTAAATTTTGTCTCCTCGTTAGATTTAGATCTTGATTTAAGTATTCGAATTAATTAAAATCCGTTTTCAATACTTATCAATCCTTGTAGATCATATATCTTCTTATCCAAAGATATTTGGATTATATTTGACGAAGATGTTCGTGGATTCTGATTAGAAATTTACCTCGTCGCCAATGTAAAGATGTAAACAAGGACTCGCCATTGTGGTTCCATATTTTATCACTTCCGGTCTCTATTCAAGAACAACAACTCATACAATAATCATTTCATACAATCTAGCATCAAGAGTTATTTACCTTATTACAGTAAAAAGATAGATTATTAATTACAAATTTATATATTTAAAAAAAGTATCCCAAACTGAAAATAGAACCCTTACCTCCAGGTCGGAAAACGATCACACTAACTAACCATTCGACCAGAAGGTTTTGTGGACAAATTTCGTTATTTTTAAATCCCTTATATTAACTTCACCGCCGTCTCATCGTTCGTTCGTTGGTTCGTCAACCGTTCGTTCGTCAACCGTTCGTTCGTCAACCGCGGAAAAACAGAAGTACAAAATGACCCACTTGCCGTAAAGCCATCAAGCTGAAATTTGGCACACGGACCCGTCTCACCTAACAATGTATGGTATCAAAATTTCAGAACGATCGAACGTACCGTAATTAAATTAATGCATTTTTAGTTTATCTATATAAATCACTATTTAGAAAAACAAAATTCGTCGTCTGCTAGAGTGTTGACCTAGCACCTATATTTAGCGGCAGGGGAGATGTAAATGTTTGGAACCGTCTCTCTCTGTCGTTCTTCGTGCCCGTCCGCGACGCCCGACGCGGTGACAAGACCTTTCCCCTCTCCCCTCGGCTTAAAAGCAAATATAAGGAATTTATAGTCAAAAACTTTGTTTTTACGGGGTTGTTTAATTAAACTTATAATAAAAACTCTTTCCCCACAATCCACTTCTGACGTCAACACATTGAAATTACTTGTATCCCTCTAGGGCGAATTGAGGTGTGGTTCATTTTGATGTGAGTGATAAAAACACAAACATATATAGAGATAAACTTTAAAAATGCATTAATTTAATTACGGTACATTCGATCAATCTGAAATTTTGACACAATGTATTGTCATCCAAGATCTATCTGTGGTAAAATTTTGAGATCTCTAGGACCATCAGAAGTGGTTTAATTTTACGTTACAAGATTTGACTTAAATAAAAGCGTGTAATAATAAATAAATGTAAAAAAGGATTTTTAAAAACCACGTTTTTATAAGTGGACTAAAAAGAAGAAATTAATTTAAAACTTATAACTTCAAGTACTTTCATTTCATATGAATAAAAACGTGGTTTAATATATGCAGTTCATTCATTCTCTCACTTATATATATATATAGATCTCTCTTTTGCCTTCTAAATTACAAAAAGACTTAGATGAATTGATAAAATGGGAAACTAACTGGAGTATGTCTTTCCACCCAGAAAAGTGTCAACTGTTAAGAGTAACAAAGAAAAAGAAACAAATAAATTCAAAATATTACATTCATGGAAAAGAACTGACCCAAACTAAAGATGCAAAATACTTAGGAGTCTTAATAAATGAGAAACTATCATGGAATCCCCATGTCAATGAAGTTATTAAAAAATCAAACAAAACCTTAGGCTTTATAAAAAGGAACTTTAACAAATGTAATAGAGATATAAAACTAAAATGCTACCTCACTTTGGTGAGACCTGTACTAGAATATGCATCTTCTGTATGGGACCCATCCACCAAAGAAAACATTGATAAACTAGAACAAATTCAAAAAAGAGCTGCCAGATTCATTACTGGAGAATATTCGAAACTGACAAGAATAACACCATTAGTTAAATCATTAAACCTTGAAACACTAGAGGATAGAAGAACCAAGAGCAAAGTAGTAATCATACATAAAGCTATTAATTCTAATTTAGAAATACAACACAAAGATAACTTAATACAACCCTCAGATAGACATAAGGATAAAAACACCTTTCTTATTCCGTATGCAAGAACAAACACATACAAGTTTTCCTTCTTCCCGTCCGGAATTCGGGCGTGGAATGGGTTGCCTGAAGAATCCAGGAAAACCAACACTTTATCAACATTTAAATCTCTAATAAAAATGCAGGACTAAACACAAACCATAGATAAGCGTAGGACGCAATAATCTCCTGTATAGAAGGAGCGTCTGTAAACAGATAAGATAAGATAAGATAAGAATTATAAATCTTTAATTTTTATACCAAACACCCGCCCCACGTTTATAAAAACGTGATTTTTAAAAATCGTTTTTTTTACTTCTATTTATTTTATTATTTTAAGTATAAGTGTTTGCTATGGTGAGTTTTGAAGTATTGATTATGTTCAAATATAATACGCATTGCCTGACAAACATTTACAGACTGAAAATGACTGATCTCCCCTTGATGTTAAACCTCGCTGATGTGGTCGGGGTTGGTGTGAACTCGGCACGTGAATGTAATGTAAACAAGGGCAGACGGATAATACATAGGCTTATATATAGATAAACTAAAAGGTTCAATAATTTAATAATGGTACATTCGATCGATCTGAAATTTTGGTACAATGCATTGTCATCCAAGATCTATCTGTGGTAAAATTTTGAGATCTCTAGGACCATCAGAAGTGGCAGATTTGAAAAATTGTGGACAGACACACAAACAGGAACGAAAGTGAGTTAATAAAAACGTGGTTAAAAAAAGGAAACCCATGCGACCTTTTTGAAGGCATATTTCCTTTGGTGTGTGTGTGTGGGGAGGGGTGAAATCATTACGATATATTCCTCTGAGGAATATTCCTCGCACTGATTATTACAAACAATGAAACTATTCTTGTAGGATTGTGTTTCCAATCCTAGACTTCAATTTGAAAACTAGCGCCACAAAAACATATGCTTATTCTCTTAATTTGAAGCATATACTTTTGAAATGTACATTTCTTTTAAAATATCGATGATAGTAATAGTATTACAAATGAATCTGCTAATAGCATAATCCTTCAGTGCTTGACACAACCCCATTCAAAATTACAGATTCAACCAACATTTAGGTACTTTCATATCCACGATAGCAATGAAGTCTGATGTGCTGTATTTATAATAATATAAATTTGTGATTCTTTTATTCACTTACCTTCACATTCGAATGTTTTTTGAGACTGTAAGCTACACACATTGATTCTAGAATTTCTTAGAAAAAACGCTAACGATACTTTAAAAAAAAAGTTTTTTGTCAACCTTTTTTTAAAAAAACAATCTAATAACATATACACAAAAAAAAACTGTGGTTTTATGGGGACTATGACACCCCTAATAAGGGAAATTTAATGACCTAACTTTAAGATAGCTAGAAGAAGGTCTCAGGTGAAGTAAACATTTCCTTATTCAACAACATGTACACTGTTTATGTTAATAAATGTCACAACTCGACTACTTGAAAACATTTTTTTTGTTGCCTGCGTTAGAGGCAAGAGAGAGCCATAAAATATAGAGGTAGTATAGTTATAAAGTAAGACAATAACATCAACGTTTTCGGGTCTAGTGGAAAACTGCCACTGGGCTAACAAATGCCCCCCCCCCACACACTCACACATATAAACGTCATTAAAAAAACCCAAAGACGATGAAAGTGGATGTCAAAGCAACCTTTCATACGTATGAAAGGAAAATATGCGGTTAACATTGAACGGTGTCATATGGGGTTTTGACTGAAATTGGTTCTGTATGTGGCTACTAGGACACAAATTGGTTCTGTAGGTGGCTACTAGGACACAAATTGGTTCTGTAGGTGGCTACTAGGACACAAATTGGTTCTGTAGGTGGCTACTAGGACACAAATTGGTTCTGTAGGTGGCTACTAGGACACAAATAGGTTCTGTAGGTGGCTACTAGGACACACATTGGTTCTGTAGGTGGCTACTAGGACACAAATTGGTTCTGTAGGTGGCTACTAGGACACACATTGGTTCTGTAGGTGGCTACTAGGACACAAATTGGTTCTGTAGGTGGCTACTAGGACACAAATTGGTTCTGTAGGTGGCTACTAGGACACAAATTGGTTCTGTAGGTGGCTACTAGGACACAAATAGGTTCTGTAGGTGGCTACTAGGACACACATTGGTTCTGTAGGTGGCTACTAGGACACAAATTGGTTCTGTAGGTGGCTACTAGGACACACATTGGTTCTGTAGGTGGCTACTAGGACACAAATTGGTTCTGTAGGTGGCTACTAGGACACAAATTGGTTCTGTAGGTGGCTACTAGGACACAAATTGGTTCTGTAGGTGGCTACTAGGACACAAATTGGTTCTGTATGTGGCTACTAGGACACAAATTGGTTCTGTAGGTGGCTACTAGGACACAAATTGGTTCTGTAGGTGGCTACTAGGACACAAATTGGTTCTGTAGGTGGCTACTAGGACACAAATTGGTTCTGTAGGTGGCTACTAGGACACAAAATGGTTCTGTAGGTGGCTACTAGGACACAAATTGGTACTGTATGTGGCTACTAGGACACAAATTGGTTCTGTAGGTGGCTACTAGGACACAAATTGGTTCTGTAGGTGGCTACTAGGACACAAATTGGTTCTGTAGGTGGCTACTAGGACACAAATTGGTTCTGTAGGTGGCTACTAGGACACATATTGGTTCTGTAGGTGGCTAATAGGACATACATTGATTCTGTAGGTGGCTATTTACTTTACACAAAGTTAAGAGACTCTTGAAATAAAAACAATTTTAACCAATTTTAACCTTTCTGACAGGGAATCTTATCTTATCTTATCTATTACAGACAATACTTCTATAAAGAAGATATTAGAGGGATAGAGACACTCATTACCCTTCCTATAAAAGAAGTAAACAAAATGCCTTTGAGAGTAACAACAGTGTTCAGTTATCTATTCAGTGCTGATAAACACAGTGCGTTTTGCGTTAAAACAACCCGGCGGTATATTCGGTTTTTATAGAGTCCTTTTTTAAAATTTAAATTCAACATCGATAAGAATTTTTAAAAAAAATTGTTACAATCATTGAGTAAATAAATACAATTTTTAAAAAAGTATCGAAAATATATGTCTATCTCATGCAATTGTATTCCCTGTTTCACGTTTGCTATGGAGCAGAAACATGGCGAATGACATCAGCCATTTCAAAAAAGCTTCAAACTTTTATAAACACTTGTCTCCGAACAATTCTCCGAATCCGCTGGCCCAATGTCATCACCAACGAAGACCTCTGGCAACGCACACAACAAGAGCCAGTGGATGAGCTAATACGCCAGCGCAGATGGAGATGGATTGGCCACACTCTCAGAAAGCCTACATCCAGCATTGTGAGACAAGCCCTCACATGGAACCCCCAAGGCAAGAGAAAAGAGGTCGTCCCAAAATGACCTGGAGAAGGGAACTGGAGGCAGACACCAACATGAGCGGGCACAGCTGGGGGCAGATAGAAAGATTGGTGCAGGAAGGGGATGTCTGGAGAGCCTTTGTTCGTGGCCTATGCCCCAGATGGGACGAAGGGCGATGGTGATGATGAAAGAGAGTTGGACGGGTGAAGAGATAATGCGAATATATAATATTCTTTTAGGTGAGACAACTACTTGTTGTTGTACTTAACATTATTAGTGACAACTTAAAATAGAGTGCTTGTATAAGCACAATCATTCGATTCTCTATATAGTGAGGTAAGATGCATCACTAAAATCAGGAATCCACCATGAGCTTAGAGCAGGGGTGGCCAGGCCCGTAGTAACCGAGAGCCATTTTAGCAGTTTAAAAAATTGCCGAGAGCCGCATTTAAAAATTGCTTTTGTGATTTTTTTTTATATTTGGATGTAAGGCTTTAAACATTTTAATTGTTTTAGCCGTAACTGTATGTTGAAGACTTTACATGCTTTACAGTTACACAATAGACACATATTTAAATAGGTACATTTATGTAAAGAAACTCAATCATATAGACTCATAATTATAGTGAACCTGAATTGTTATAATTCAGCTGAGAAGCCTTTGAACATGCACGTTTCTTTAAATCTGGTTGGTAGCTAGTAGTTCAAGACTGCACTTAAGACACATCTTTTCAAAATTTATTTTTAAAATTGATGAAACAACATTTCTTGTAAATGATTAACGTAGCTTATGTATAATGTATTGTAATTGTGTGTGTTTGTTGTGATATGAATGTTAATTTAATACTTATAAGTATGTTATTTCTTTCATGTAAAGCGCTGTGAGCCCAGTTCCTTACTGGGATACAACGCTATATAAATAATCAATTTATTATTATTATTATAGTTATGGTGCGAAGAAGTTTTGTCAGATGCGGGTTACTAGTTACTGCTCGGTGCTTTGATTTTATTAACTTCATTGTGGAATACATCAGGAGGTTATACAGAAAATGGCTATAAGTCTGAAACTATAGCTTTCTTAAGATTAGGATATTTTAGCTCTGGCACGTGAGAGTGGTAGCTCCTCTCTTACAGCCACGTCTAATGAAACAGTACAAAGGAACACCGCAAATTTTGCCGTGTCTTGAATATCTGTTGATTCACCAAGAGCCAAACTGAATTCTACACAGTACTTTAAATATGTCCTCATTTTTCTTTCAATATCAGTGTTAATGTCTGCTATACGTCACTCAGTGATGTGGCGTGACATTGGAATTTGTGTTGTAGCCGAAGTCTGGAACAATTTTGATCTAATATTAAAATTCCATCCTCGATATTCTTCTTAATGAAGTCCCCATCAAAATAAGGTCGTATAGCACGAGAAATATTCCAAGTAAAGGCATAACTTGACTCAGTTGAAATGACACTATCTTTGCTGAAACAGAAAGTAGTGTCTTCTGCTGTCACATTTTAGACCTTTACTCAGCAAGCTGGCTGTTTCTTTCTTTAGATCTAGCCCAAAGTATTTTCAAACCTTTATTTTGTTAAAGATTTATTTTTTGTAAAAAAAAATTTTTTTAAAATACTTGCATTAATTTTTTATATTACACATTTCAAACGAAAAATTATAGTTTCATAAATTGTTCACAAGCCGCAATGTGAACACAGAAGAGCCGCATGCAGCTCGCAAGAGACGACATTTGACCACCGTTGGATTAGAGAATTGATACTTCTAACATTTCTTAAGGTTTTCTATTAAGGGCCCCGTGACTCCCTTGCTCAGACCTCTCAGCTTGCTTTCGTTCGTAAGCCGTGAACATGAGCGATTCCCACTTAACAGCCTACTCTACTCTGCGAGCTCTATGCCGAGCAATGAGACATTATGAAGGCGAAGTCACCCTGAGTCGACGGGAGTATAATCTGTATGGTAACGTATGGTAACTTGTTACAGTAACACACATTGGCCTACTCAAACACTGTAAATGGTTCACTTTTATATGTGTTTTGTAGGCGTTCTCACAATACAAACTTTCGTGCAATAAATCCTTGAAATACTATTACTGTCAACAAAATAACTTTAATATGCACACTTTATACAAAAGTATAACTTTGAGGTTTCACAATGTGGAGACATCAGCCACACATTCACCATTATTCTCCGAACTCCCTTTTTCGCGCGCTTTTACCCATGTGACTTCTATGTCACTAATCTCGTGATTCTCACGTGACATTCACCCCATCCTTCAAAAAAAAAGTTTATGAAATACAACATGTTTGGTCTTAATAAATCAAATTAATCTACATGTTTATTCAAATTTCAAACATTTATCATCAATGGACATTCATTGCCTTACACACAATATCTAGACATGAAAATCAAGAGAAAAAAATCTGTAGGACTTCAACAGTCTACCTGTTCTGAAAAAATGAAACTGACATTTTAACACAACTATAATTTTGTGTAAGTAAAATACTTTTAACAATTAGCATTCATAAAGTTAAAATTAAATTATATTGTACAGTGGAATTCAAACACTGCTCCTTGTTTATTTTTCAGCGAATAAAAATAATAATGTTAATACAGTCTCTGATTTTATCATTTAGGAATTCACAGAATGTCTTTATTTAGTTTCATTCTACTTAATATGTCTGCATCCATATTGTCCTTTCCTTTAACAGGTCTAATGTCAAATTTGTAGTCGGCTAATAGCATAGCATAGTTCAAAGATAGTCATTCTTCAGCTGACTAGTATGAATTCAAACCGATGGGCTTTCAATGTTTCTAATGTTTCTTCAGCCTGTTAAATGTTCAATAATTCACCAACCACGACCACGATTATTTCCATTCACAATATCAACTCCAGCATCTTAAATAAGTCACTTAGCTTTTGAGATGATATTTTTGCTTCCAGATAATTCAACAGAATGTCGGCCAGATGAGTCACTGTCACTAGAAACCTTTATCCAAAAACCACTGTCTGTTTCTATGTCTCTGATTCTGTTTAATACACAACCAATAATTCTTCCTACTTCAGATGACTCCACACAAATGGTCTCATCCTCACCATCACCATCTCTATCTCTGCTATCTCTTCATCCCTTTTGCCATATACGTGATTGTCAATGGTGGCTACATTGTCATTAGTTCTTGTTTTTTCTCTATTCATCTTTCTTCTATCATTCATGTCTTGGTTTTCATTATTCCTCCATGGTTGATCATAATTCCTTTTTTGGAATCAAAACCATATTTGCCACTCCATGATTATCTACCTTTGTTTTCAAAGTGATCTTGTCTTGATTTTTCTTCTGTATTCTTTCTTATAGGGCTGCCATTAGGTGACACCCTATTTGGTTGTCCTTTGTTGTGGTAACACTACCTCGCCATATGTCCTAGCTTGTTACAGTACCAGCAAATAGTTTGGCTGTTGCCTTGGTTTGGCAGACTCTGGTTTCTCATTCCTTGTCTTTTTTCTTGGATTTTATTTTGTACTGCTGCAAAGATATCTTGTCTTTTATCCATTTTTACATTTGGATGAGAGTCTTTGAATGTGCGTAATGATTTGTTAGCTCTGCTTGAGTACGAACATTCTTATCAGTTAAATATGTGAATAGAGCTGGTGTTGCATTTTCCAAGAACTTGTCAATTAACACCATGTCTAGTATGGCCTTTGGATTGCTCGTATCTATTGCTGTCAGTTCCAGCCATTTTGTTAATTTAACTTGTGCTTCATGTACTATGATCTGTGGATCTTTGTCCATCTTGATTCTCATTTCATGAAATTCTTTTCTATAATCATTTTCTGACTTCCCGAAATGACATAGAAGTGCCTTTTTGACATTTTTATATATATTTTTGTACTCTTTGGCTATACTGTTGTAAGCTTCTAATGCTTCTCCAGTTAGTTGAGTCATCAGTTGTGCTGGCCAATCTTCTTCATCATAACCTTTCATGGCCATTATGGATTCAAAATAATCCAGATAAACATCCATTTTTTCTTTCTTGGTATCATATTTTCTAACTTTGATAGTATCCTTCGGTGTTGACTTTCTATTGTGTCATTACCAGGATTGTGGCCTCTACTCTCTAAATCAATTTGTAGTTTTAATTTGTCAATTTTGAAGTTGTTCAAGTTCTCTTCTTGCAGCTCTTTCTTCTCTTTCAATTATTTGTTTTTGCCTCTCTTCTTCTTTGACTATTTTTGCATCTCTTTTTTCTTCGCTATTTTTGCTTCTCTTTTTCTTAGCTATTTTTTTGTTTTTGCTTTTCTTTTTCTTCAGCTATTTTTACTTTTTCTTCAACAAAGTCTTTCAATTTTTTTCCACTTAAGCCAAATTCTTTAGCGATCATAGTGAATTCTTTATAGAAATTCATGTTTTATAGAATTATATGAGTCAACCAATCTAGTAATCAATGTAATTATTTATTTATTAATGTATAAATCCTCCAAATGAGAAAATCTTGAATTCAAAATATGTTAATTCCAAGCAAGTGACACATCTAAACCATTAAATTTAATTCTACAAAATGAGGCAACAAAGTATCATCACACAGGATCTTAAGTATACTATATATATACGCCCCCTCAGGTTGACAAAACACACCCGATGTTCCAAAGGTTTGAATGAAATAAGTCACTTAGTCAAATTTTCTGAATTCCAGAATTTAGAGTAGCTTTTAGACACTTCAGTTCAATCCATTAATCCAAATTGCAGTTCTCACAATTTCCATAACAATGAATGAATACAAATTCACTCCTTTCGTTGATTTTGAATTTACCAATATTATTAGTTATTTAAAGATACTAATGAGTTCCTTGATTCATCGATTTAAACAGTTAAACAGATGTTCATGGCTTCTTAAAGGTCAAGGTTAGTTTACAATTGTTTCTTGGAATCCATTAGTAATAGCCTGTGTCACGTTGACACTGCGTGCTCAGCATGCCTCGACCCAGATTCAGTGCGTGTAGCTGCTATGTGGGAAGTCAATCCGCCATTTTGAAAACTTCTTGTATTATATATTTCATTGAATTACAAACGTTTATTCACCACTGCTGCTTACGAACTTGAATATTCACAAATTACGATTGCTCACAATATTTCTTCCCTTGATGAATACTTCCCTTTTTTAAATACACAATACTTGTCACTTCCACGATGACCTCGCTTCTGTATCGTGATAACAGTACATTCTTTGTTCACTTTGACTTTGACTTCTGACACCAATGTAAATGGTTTACTTTTATATGTGTTTTGTAGGCGTTCTCACAATACAAACTTTCGTGCAATAAATCCTTGAAATACTATTGTCAACAAAATAACTTTAATATGCACACTATATACAAAAGTATAACTTTGAGGTTTCACAACGTGGAGACAGCAGCCACACATTCATCATTATTCTCCGAACTTCCTTTTTCGCGCGCTTTTACCCATGTGACCTCTCTGTCACTAATCTCGTGATTCTCACGTGACACCCCCCCCCCTCACCTTGTCCATGAAAATGGGTGAAACATCTCCTTATATTATAGTATTATATTATATTATATTATTATGTTACATTATATAACATAGTATATTAATTTAGATTATAATACATTATTCTAGATACGACCCACTGCGTAGCATACGCCGCAGACTTTCTCCTAGATAGTGCAAAGAAAGCGGGGAAAGAACGGTCACAAACAGGAGCACGAAGAAATGAGAATAACGCGAGTGAATGTCGGGGGCACCATCGACGCATTGTTTGTCTCTAGACATGCGCAGCGCAGTTGAGTAATGTCCCCTGCACGATCATCGCTTGCCAACCATAAACTGTGATTTCTAGACCCTCGCGAAGGTCATTCGTCATGCTTGCTTGCTCGCTTCGTCTTGTGCTTGTCCTAATTTCTGGTGAATTATATGTATAGATTATTATATTAAATTATATTATCTTTTACAGACGCACCTTAAATTCTATACGTTGCGAATAAGTGTTAGAAACGAGACAGCTCATCGTTTAAAAAGCAAACATTTGAAAGAAAAGCACAGAGAGGAAATTATTGTTGATTTTACCAATGTTTACCTGATGTTGAGTTTACAAAACTAAAGAGCTTTTAAAAAATGCTTAAAGGTTTAAAAAAAGTTAAAAAAACAAAGGTTTGACTATAAAAACTTTATATATGAGACATAACTAAAAATATGTTCATTAAAATACGCATCGCACGACAATCCAAAAATCCAAAATTTTAGTTTTGTCTCATATATAAAGGATTTATAGTAGGGCTGTTAACGATTAATATAAAATTAATCGTTAACTTTTGAAAAATTAACGATTAATTAATCGATAATTTCGATTAAAGCCAAACATTGAAATGTATGGTGTCATAAGTAACATTTATTAAACGTACTTGTCGAAAATTGAAATAACACTGGAATGTCTTCTTTATATGACATCTTTTAACCAACGATGCAAACAGACAAGTGTATTGAAATTATTTGGTTCAAGTGATGAGCAGGTCTTATTGACAATATAATCATGTAACCAGTCGAGCTGAAAAATCGTTCACATAGCTTTAGATTGTCTCAACTGAAGTTTCTGAAACTGTAGTATATGTTTGGTTTGCAGGTGATATGTAAGCAAAGTGTTAGAACAATGGTAGCAATGTTCCCTTTAAGCAGCGTGGCTGAGCAGATATTTGACTAACGCCACGCTGGAGTTTAGAATCACAACGCAGCAAATTTTGTAAAATATTGCACCAACAATGGACGTTGTGCAACTTTGCACACGAGTTGTTGTTTTTTTAAACTTTGCACACGGACCAATAAAGCTTAGACTTAGAGGGAACATTGCATGGTAGGCAAACGATTTCTCTCACTGGACACAATTACCTTTATCAACATTTTTAACATTCACTTCTGTCAATAGTTTAAAACCAAAATGTTCATGTAATCGTACGGAAATTGTATGTATGGCATCTATCCGTCTACGAAAGACGATAGATTTATCTTTATTATCTGCAGCTCTTGGTGTGGCTGATGAGACCAATCCTTGAGTGGCAGTCTCTTCTGCATGACACACACACGAAAGCAGTGGGGCAGTGTTTCCTGGCCTTTCTCCTCGCTCTTTTCCCGACTGCTTCTGCCCTAGTTTGCTCCTCTGCTCTTAGTGATCCTTCTTTCACTATAGCCCGCCACATGGACCTATCCTCTGCCAGGTTTTCCCAGTTTTGTATATCAATGTTGGCTACTTTCATGTATCTCTTGCTTATGTCCACGTATCTGAGACATGGCCGACCAACCGACCTTTTCCCTGTCGCCAGCTCGCTGTAAAGCACATCCTTGGGTATGCGACCACTTTGCATCCTCTTGACGTGTCCAAGCCAACGGAGGCGTCTTTGGCTTAATATTGCTGCAATACTAATCATGCTTGCTTGAGCCAGGACCTCTGTGTTGGGGACTTTCTCTTGCCATTTGATGTCTAGGATGCGGCGCAGGCATCTGAGGTGGAAGCTATTGAGCCTTCTTTCATGCCTGGTATAGGTGGTCCAAGACTCGCATCCATAGAGGAGTGTGCTCAGTACGCAGGCCTGGTATACCTGCAGCTTAGTCCTTGCTGTGAGTTTGGCATTGGACCAGACTCTTTTGTACAGTCTAGCCATAACAGTTGCTGCCTTCCCTATCCTACTACTTATCTCATCTTCCAGTGAGAGGGTGCTCGAGATGTTTGATCCCAGATAAGTAAAACTGTCAACAGCATCCAGGTTGCAGTCGTCAATGGTGATAGTCGGGAGAGAGGCAGCATCCTGTGCCATAATGTTGGTTTTCTTTATACTTATGGTCAGGCCAAACTCTTTGCAGGCAGCAGAGAAGCTGGATACAAGGTTCTGCAGGCCGTCTGCTGTGTGGGATATTAAGGCGGCATCGTCTGCAAATAAGAGCTCGCGCAGCAAAATCTTCCTTATTTTGGTCTTGGCTTTAAGTCGGGCAATATTGAATAATCTCCCGTCAGCTCTGGTGTGTATGTATATCCCCTCGCTGTTGTTCTTGAAGGCATACTGGAGTAAGATGGAAAAGAATATTGCGAATAGAGTAGGTGCCAACACGCAGCCTTGCTTTACTCCACTACTTACTGGGAAAGCCTCGGAGGTGGCACCGTTATAGCACACTGTGCCGTGCATGTTTTCGTGGAATTGCTTGATGATGTTAAGCAGATGTGTAGGGCAGCCTATTTTTACTAAGATCTGGAAAAGGCCGCTTCTGCTGACAAGATCAAAAGCTTTAGTTAGGTCGACGAACGCGATGTATAGAGGCATATGTTGCTCCCTGCATTTCTCCTGCAGCTGGCGCAGAGAGAAGATCATGTCTATGGTTGATCTTCCGGCTCGAAAGCCGCACTGCGATTCTGGGAGTACACGCGATGCTAGGGTCTGCAGGCGTGTCAATGCAACTCGGGCGAAGGCCTTTCCAACTATACTGAGGAGAGAGATTCCACGATAGTTGTTGCAGTCACTCTTGTCTCCTTTATTTTTATACAGTGTAACGATGTTGGCATCTTTTAACTCCTGTGGTATCTGCCCCTGTTCCCAGCACAGAGTGAGGAGGTCATGCAATTACGGAAATTAGTTTATATTTAAAGGCCAAAATATTTTACTTTTTGACTTCCAGTACATTTATAAGTGGTGGGTTGATTCATCGTTAAAAAAATTTAATCGTTAAAATTTTTTAACGATTAATCGAGAAATGAATCGTTAATTTCCGAAGCCCTAATTTCTAGTAAAAAAACTATTAAAGTCTGCCTGCTAAATTTAAGCTCCATTTAATCACGGAAAAGGGTTATAAAAACATGTATAATATAATGCGCACCGCGCAACAGATTATCATAAACATTTACAAATCGGGAATATATTTGTTAAAAGTATGGTCAATATAATACGCACCGCGACACTCTAGCACACAAATTATGATGCTACATAGAGATACATAGAGATAATCTAAAAATTCATTAATTTAAAAATAGTACATTCGGTCGATGTCAAATTTTGATACATCATTTTTATCGGGGAAGTGGGTTAAAAATCGATCCAAAGTTTTTGTGACAAACAATCAAGCAGACACCACGAGTTAATATAAAGGATTTAAAAAATCCATAACTGAATGAATATGAGCCATATTGTTCGCTTTCAGATGCACCTTCAGAATACTTCGTTTGATTGTTTCGTTTCCAAGCGTATTTAGCATAAAAGACAAAAATGTGACCGTTCATCGTAGACAGCGCTGATTTAAATTTGAAATAAATTTGAGTGAAGGTTAAGATTTGCCTAAGATTTGTAACGAATTGGACATTTTTCGTTTTAATATAAAATACTATAAAAATTTCCAACGACAAATCTTTTTCTTTTAAATCACGGATTCATTAATAATTTGTTTCACTTGTGAATAAATACAAACTGTCATATATGATATATCAGGTTATTTTGAAAATGTTTCTTGAAAAATTGTCAGTTCCCACTTTATTGATTCAGTCCCCCCACCAACGTGGGGCGTGGCCCCCACGCTAGGAATCACAGCTCTAGTACCACCATCCAAGTACCACAGTGGACACATTCTAAGTGTTACTTTAAGATCCACCTTACAAGTCTCACTCTAAAGCCTCCTTCCAAGTCTCACAGTAGAACCACATTCCAAGTTTCACTAAAGAGCGTCTCTCAGTGTTTTACTGGGGATTTCCCTCCCAAATCTCACTCTAGACTCTAGAGCCTCCTCTACCGTTTATTGCCGGTCTCCGCTGTCAATGCTTTACTGGAGATTTACCTCCTAAATCTCACTCTAGACCCTAGAGCAGTGGTTCCTAACCTTTTGGGGTCCATGCACCCCTTCATATGCCCAAAAAAGTTCATGCACCCCCTCGTGAAACTTGCAGAAAATGCATGATAAACTATGTTTATTTTAGGAACACAACAGTTTTGACTATAGGCAACAGGGAATTTAGTGAGAGATCTGCTGCTTCTTATGATCAATCAGCGATTTAAATCTGGGGACTGTTTTGGACAAAGCAACTGTCATGTAATCCTCTCCATTCAACTTATTCCTTTCCTTGGTTTTAATCGTCAAAGGTCTGGAGAATCCTGCTTCACAGAGATAGGTTGTGACAAATGGAAGGAGAGTAAGTACTGCCCTCTTGGCTAGTTGTGGGTAGGATTATAGCTGGGCGCACCAAAAATTCAATCAATGTATTTCAACTGAAGGCACTCCTCAGTACTTCTCTGGTTCTCAAATCAATCAGGTCATCTTTAGCAAAGTCACTGTCATCAATGTTGTCCAAGTCACGGAGAAAAGGATCGCGAATACAAAGGTCTTTCATAGCAATTTCTTGACAGAAATACCCATTAAAGGATTTTTGCAATGTTGGAAGGTGCTCTGAAACTTCCCCTTTGATTTTGACAGGCAGTGATCCCTCAGTGCTTCCTTCTGCACTTGATATTACAACTTCATCCAAGAGTGGAAAGTTGGCCAAGTTGGACTTTTCTAGTCATCGTTGGAATAGTGGCTCTTTGTTAAGGAAGGCTTGCAATCTCTCAGTAGCATCCATTACAGTCACAGCAGGTCCTTGGAGAGATGTGTTCAACTCATTCACGATGGTGAAGATGTCAGCCAGGTATGCCAAGTTATGAATGAAATTTGGACAATCAAACTTGCCAGCAAGGTCACTCTCTTTTTCTCCCAAGAAAATGGCAAGCTCCACTCTCGGTTCTACTAACCGAGAAAGTATCCGTCCCCTTGACAACAAGCGCACCTCAGTGTGGTAGAGCAGAACTTCATGCTCACAGACCACCTCCTGACAGAACAACTTGAAGAGGCGGTGGTTCAAGGCATGTGAGCGGATAAAATTTACAACTTGGACTGCAGTAGAAAGAACTGACTTCAAGGTTGGAGGTAGAATTTTGCATGCTAAGGCCTGACGATGAAGGATACAGTGTGTAGTGACAAAATCTGGAACTTTACCAGTGCTGAAAATCCTGACTTATTACCGAGCATGGAGGGAGCACCACCTGTGCAAATTGAAGAAATTCTTGAAGTCCAGTCAAACTGGTTTTCAGTGAAGAATGCCCTGTCTAGCTGCAGCACATCAGCAGCTTTGGTAGTAGCTAGGAGTGGCTTACAAAAGAGAAATTCCTCCTTCAGCAATCAACTGAGAACATATCTCAGAAATACAAGAATCAGACTTCCTTGTGCTACATCAGTGGATTCATCCAGCTGCATGCTAAATGGAAAAGGACTGCTTCTCATCTCGCCCAAGACTTGATCCAGAATGTCTGCAGCCATTTCACGAATCCTGGAATGAATAGTGTCATTGGACAAAAGGAACTTTCTCAACCTGCTTTCTCTGCTAGTGACCACACATCAGTTCCACCATCTCAAGAGCACAAGGCTTCACCAAAGTTCTCCAATGGTGTCGGGTATCTTGTTCTTTGCAATAAGATATGCAACCTTGAATGATGCCTCAAGTGCAAGTTTCTGTGACAAATAAAACCTAAGCTTGGGCAAGGTACGTGAGGTCAAGAAGCGAGCTCTCTTCTGCTTGAAGACCTCAACACTGTCCTTGGAATTGTATGGATGGACTTTCTCCAAGTGCTCTCGGAGTCTAACAGGCTTCATGTTGTCATTACACCGGATTTTTACACAGAGGAAGCACTGAGGGTTTTGTGTTCCATCTCTATCTCTTTTTTCTATTATTTATTAACGATCTTGAGGGGGTGATGACAATCGAAAAGTCGTACCAGTCACAGGTAAATTTTTAAATGACCGGAATTGGATGCTCAACTCAAGATTTTAGGTTTCAATGACGAATAATGGCTTACAATTAACGTTTTTAAGACCTTTGCAGCATACCGAGCTATGAAAGTGAAGGCAAAAAATCCCAACGTTTACATCCTCTCAAAACAGTTAGAGGGTCACCGGAAGACATATATCTGACGTATTTGATGACAAAATTAAATTATTTTTAGAAAATTGTGCCTTAAAACACGAAAATCTAAGGAACACGTAGAGCGAACCGTTCATTTTGCGAAAACGTTTTTCCGTCAATTTTCGACATGCGCAGAACAATGCGCGAACGAGTACAAAAAAAGTTGTTTATGGGTGCCCTTTAACGCGGCATGCCTTGGTTATGGTTTACATTTTCAGATTATCATGGGGTTTTTTGGGGTGTTTTTTTTCCTTCTACTTTTTGTTCTTCCTCTCTTTCTTTTTTTTTCCCCTCTGAATGGTTCATGCACCCCCTGGAACCTGCTCATGTACCCCTTGGGGGGTGCATGCACCACTGGTTAGAAACCCCTGCCCTAGAGCCTCCTGTGCCATTTATTGCTGGTCTCCGCTTTCAGTGAAAATATATAAAAGCTTAAGAACTTATATTAAGTTACTATAGGGCACTGAACTCCTAATGTCCATTTCCTCGGGGCTGGGGGGGGGGTTAAATGTGTTTTTTACTAAAAATTTTAATATTGTATTCCCCTTTTAATTTTACACGATATTGAGCAATATAGGTAAATATATTTATATATTTGTTATGATTTGATTGAAATGAACAGATTTTCGAACGTCATATGTTAAACATATGGGCCCGGCGACCCTTAATGTAATTCCTTTTTATATATATGTATTCCTTTTTAATGAGATCGTTGCAACGCACGATGGGTCTGCTAGTGTAAAATAAAAAGAAAGGACAAACAACAACAAACAATGACACAGGATATAAGAAAAAGCAAAGAAAATGACAGTGGCTGCCTGTTGTTAAATACAACAAACAAAATTTAGTTACGCCGGTGCCGACTTACGCGGATTCGTCCATGGTTACATACGCGGCCCCATAAAAATATAAAAAAATAATATTACGCGTCATTCCGCCAGTGGCGTAGCTAGAGGGGGGTGGTGGGGGCGGTCCGCCCAGGGCGGCACACATTTAGGGGCGGCATTTATAGGCAATTTAAAAGTGCAACCTATTCCGACAACCATCCTTTTTCTTTGAAGGGGGAAAACCAAGGTGAAACAAAAAATATTCTTAATTTCGAGTCTTAATTGACGGATTCCCACAAACATTTGTTTGATTAGATAGTGGTTGTTATAACTAACGCAAAACCGTTTACAAATTTAAAATAACTCAAAAAAGGTATCGATTTGTTTGGAAAATTAAGCGGTATACGACCAGATGACGCTTTTATAAGAAAACTAAACAAAAAACACATCACCGCTGGGCCCAATAATATGTGCTATTAATATCGCCATGATGGTTTTTGGGTGGAATTTTTACATTCGTAGAATGATGCGCGAACAAGTACCCACAAGGCATGGTGGTTCAAATATTGTTTTTAACTTGTAAGTAGTAATTTATATTACTGTTTGAGTTTTAAGAAACATATTGTAAGGTAAGTTATTAAAATTAAATTTATACTTGTTTTTATTGCATTAAAATTAAAGTACCACAAATAATTTTAATTTGTGTTTTTCATTTAAATATGGTTATACTAGTTTATGCTGCGGTGCCGTGGTGCCTGTGGCGCCCCCCCCCTTCTTAAGGGCGCCTACGACGCCGACCTTTTTCAAAAGCCCAACTAACTTGTCCTTGTATGATAAATACGTAATATTAAAATTTCTTAAATGTACACAAAGTATTTTATAATAGTTTTTATTTTTTATGTCAAAAGCCCAACTTACTTATCCTTATATGATAAATACGAAATATTCCTGAAATGTACACAAAGTTTTTATATAATATAGGTTGTACTGCGATGCCCAATTTTTTTCAAAAGCCTAACAAACGTGTCCTTGTATGATAGATACGTAATATTAACCTACCTTAAATGTACAAAATTATTTTAAAAATAGAGGTTGGTCAAAAGCCCAAGTAACTTAACCTTGTATGATAAATACGAAATATTCCTGAAAATTAAACAAAGCATTTATAAAATAATTTTTACAGTGCTAATCACCACACGATTTTTAAACTAATTTTAGAAAGCAGCGCACCAAATTACTGCACCAAAAAATAACTGTTTGACTCAATCAGCACTGCTTACAACGCAAAATTTAAAAAAAAGCAGAGTGATGTCCTTCAGCGTTAGGTATCAGGGATAATTGAGCGTAAATATATATATGATTTGAAAAATGTTTCCCCTATCCAATTAAAGTAATGTGTAAATAATTTGAATTCGTCAATTTTATGGACAGTTATTAAGATTTAGAATCTATGGCAAGATAACACAACAGGTATAAATAATTTCGAAAACGACATACTATAAAATTTCAAGCGCCTTGGAAAAATTGATATCTGAAGAAGTAACTAGTAAAACGAGAACAGATGCTGGAATTTTACTCAATTCAATGCAATCTTTGTCATTTCTATGTTATTTCAATTTATGGCAACCAGTCATTTTTTAAATTAATGCAAACCCATTGCATGGAATAAAGGGATGTGCTAATTACTGCTAATACAAAACGCTGTTATATCAGCCAAACAATTTGTGAAGAGTTGGAGATATTAACTGAACGCTGAGTTAGAAGGAGAAAGAAATATGAGTGGGGAAAATTAAGAAGACTTGGTTCTGTCTTTAGAACGAGAAGTACAACGGGAAATGTTTTTATCCATGGATGGAATTATAAAAGAAAATAAAAGAACACTTTGATGAGTTGCAAGTCCTTGCAAGTAAATATTCGTATATAATACTATGTAACCTACTAAATGAAGCATTTGAACATCAAATAAATTACTTTACTGACATTGATAAAGAACAGTTCAATATTAAAAGTAAAAGGATCCAGGTTTTTATAGCTGTACCTACACTTTAAGAAGAGGCATTATGTTAGATAAACGGGGGGAAAGGTCCCCTTGATCTTGAACTTGAACTATCCCTTAAGCCGTCGGTGGGTCGTTGGGCACCATCGTGAAGTGCACACTATCTCACGCCATTTGTCCCGGTCCTGTGCTGCTTTTGAGAGTCGCTGAATGACAGGCCGGTCCACTCCTTGATATTTTCTTCCCATCTCTTCCTTTGTCTTCCTGTTTTCCTTCCTCCCTGGACTGTGCCTTGCAATATAGTCTTTGCGAGACCTCCAGTTCTTGTTACGTGTCCGTACCATCGTAGTTTCCTCTTCTTAATTGAGGTGAGAAGGTCCTCGTAGGGGCCAATGACAGTACTTATTGTGTTGCGGACCGCTACATTTGTGATGTGTGCTGTGTAGGAGATGTTCAATATCTTTCTGAAACATCTCATCTCTAGTGCATTGATTCTTCCTTGGAGGTCTGCAGTGAGCATCCAAGCCTCACAACCATACAGGAAGACTTCTTACACCAGACGTACTTCTTACACCAGACGTACTTCTTACACCAGACATACTTCTTACACCAGACGTACTTCATACACCAGACGTAGTTCTTACACCAGACGTACTTCTTACACCAGACGTACTTCTTACACCAGACGTACTTCTTTACACCAGACGTACTTCTTACACCAGACGTACTTCTTACACCAGACATACTTCTTACACCAGAATGTACTTCTTATACCAGACGTACTTCTTACACCAGACGTACTACTTACACCAGACATACTTCTTACACCAGAATGTACTTCTTATACCAGACGTACTTCTTACACCAGACGTACTACTTACACCAGACATACTTCTTACACTAGACGTACTTCTTAGGCTAGGTATACTTCTTACACCAGACGTACTTCTTACTCTAGAAGTACTTCTTAAACCAGACGTACTTCTTACACCAGGCGTACTTCTTACAATAGACGTACTTCTTACACCAGACGTACATCTTACACTAAACGTACTTCTTACACCAGACGTACTTCTTACGCCAGGCATACTTCTTACACAAGGCGTAACTTTTGTGTTAGTTGATCAAATTTTATATCTAACATTAAATCCCACGATCGATCACAATAAATATCAATAAAACTTAGAGCTCTGAGTCCCCCTGTGTGACTAAAAAATTATTTTCTGCTTTTTCATGCGAGATACAACATTCCTCACTGCAGCTGGGCCTCATTGTTTTAAAAACTTTTTTTTGGTTCATTTTATAACCCTTTTCCTGTGATCAAATCGAGCTGAAATTTAGCAGGCAGACTGTGGTAGTTTTTTTTACTATATATCCTTTATATATGAGATATAACTAAAATTTGGGATTTTTGTATTGTCTTGCGATGCGTGTTATAATGAACTTACTTTTATTTATGTCTCGTATATGAAGGATTTATAGTCAAAAACTTTGTTTTTACGTTTAAAAAAAATTAAATCCTGTATATTAACTCGTGGCGTCTGCTTGATTGTTTGCTTGCCGGAAAAACTTTGGATCAATTTTAACCCACTTCCCCGTATCCAATCAAACTGAACATTTCACATCGATCGAATGTACCGTTATAAAATTAATTATTTTTTTATTTTATCTCTATGTATCTCTATGTAACTTGTAAATTTTTTTGCTTGCCTGTCGCGCGGTGCGTATTATATTGAACAACCTTTTGAATATTTTCCTGTCGCGCGATGCGGTGAGTATTATATTGAAGATACTTTTATAATATTTTCCCGATCTGTAAATGTTTATGCTAGTCTGTCGCGTGGTGCGTATTTTATTGAACACTAGCGTACACCCGACAAAAATGACGGAAGTTTTCAGCTGAAATCTATTTATTTTATAAAAAATTCACTTTTTTAGGGCACCTACGGCGCCGACCTTTTTCAAAACCCCAACTAACTTGTCCTTGTTTGATAAATACGAAATATTAAACTTTCTGAAATGTACACAAAGTATTTTTATAATAGGGGTTGCAGGGCGCCTACGGTGCCCCCTTTATTATTTTATTTTATAATTAACCATCATCAAATCCTCTTTTTACATTGATCCCTTTTCCAAAATTAAAATATGAGCGAAAACAATGACGTCATATAATATTTTTTTACAGCGCATCTTTAATTTGCACACCTTTTGATGCATTGGTGCAGTAATTTGGTTTTCCCAACTTTCTATAGTTTAGTAGCGTAAGGACTGACTGACAGACACTACTTGCGTGACAATTGCAAATTATATTGTTTAATAATCAATACACTTTAGTTATGTCTCAAATCAGAGGCAACTCTGGGGTTGGTGTCACCTGGGGCGGTATATAGCTCATGGTGTCACCCCCTCACGACTTACCCCATAGACCTTCTCCGAGTCTTCCAGTGAAAAATAACGGAAACATACAGAATTTACATTTTGGTGTCACCCCTTGTGATGTTGTCAAACGGGGCGGCCCGTCCCCCACAGCAACCCCCTATTGACGCCACTGCAAACACACACACAAAGTGCTGTCTTTGTCATCACTAACCTTGCCAGCCCCCACAGCACCCCCTATTGACGCCACTGCAAACACACACACAAAGTGCTGTCTTTGTCATCACTAACCTTGCCAGCCCCCACAGCACCCCCTATTGACGCCACTGCAAACACACACAAAGTGCTGTCTTTATCATCACTAACCTTGCCAGCCCCCACAGCCCCCCTATTGACGCCACTGCAAACACACACAAAGTGCTGTCTTTCTCATCACTAAACTTGCCAGCCCCCACAGCACCCCCTATTGACGCCACTGCAAACACACACAAAGTGCTGTCTTTGTCATCACTAACCTTGCCAGGCCCCCCCACAGCACCCCCTATTGACGCCACTGCAAACACACACAAAGTGCTGTCTTTGTCATCACTAACCTTGCCAGCCCCCACAGCACCCCCTATTGACGCCACTTCAAAAACACACAAAGTGCTGTCTTTGTCATCATTAGCCTTGCCAGCCCCCACAGCACCCCCTATTGACGCCACTGCAAACACACACAAAGTGCTGTCTTTGTCATCACTAACCTTGCCAGCCCCCACAGCACCCCCTATTGACGCCACTGCAAACACACAAAGTGCTGTCTTTGTCATCACTAACCTTGCCAGCCCCCACAGCACCCCCTATTGACGCCACTGCAAACACACACAAAGTGCTGTCTTTGTCATCACTAAACTTGCCAGCCCCCACAGCACCCCCTATTGACGCCACTGCAAACACACAAAGTGCTGTCTTTGTCATCACTAACCTTGCCAGCCCTCACAGCACCCCCTATTGACGCCACTGCAAACACACACACACAGAAAGTGCTGTCTTTGTCATCACTAACCTTGCCAGCCCCCACAGCACCCCCTATTGACGACACTGCAAACACACACAAAGGGATGTCTTTGTCATCACTAAACTTGCCAGCCCCAACAGCACCCCCTATTGACGCCACTGCAAACACACACACACAGAAAGTGCTGTCTTTGTCATCACTAACCTTGCCAGCCCCCACAGCACCCCCTATTGACGCCACTTCAAAAACACACAAAGTGCTGTCTTTGTCATCATTAGCCTTGCCAGCCCCCACAGCACCCCCTATTGACGCCACTGCAAACACACACAAAGTGCTGTCTTTGTCATCACTAAACTTGCCAGCCCCCACAGCACCCCCTATTGACGCCACTGCAAACACACAAAGTGCTGTCTTTGTCATCACTAACCTTGCCAGCCCCCACAGCACCCCCTATTGACGCCACTGCAAACACACACAAAGTGCTGTCTTTGTCATCACTAACCTTGCCAGCCCCCACAGCACCCCCTATTGACGACACTGCAAACACACACAAAGGGATGTCTTTGTCATCACTAAACTTGCCAGCCCCAACAGCACACCCTATTGACGCCACTGCAAACACACACACACAGAAAGTGCTGTCTTTGTCATCACTAACCTTGCCAGCCCCCACAGCACCCCCTATTGACGCCACTGCAAACACACACAAAGGGCTGTCTTTGTCATCACTAAACTTGCCAGCCCCAACAGCACCCCCTATTGACGCCACTGCAAACATACACACAAAGTGCTGTCTTTTCATCACTAACCTTGCCAGCCCCCACAGCACCCCCTATTGACGTCACTGCAAACACACACAAAGTGCTGTCTTTATCATCACTAACCTTGCCAGCCCTCCACAGCACCCCCTATTGACGCCACTGCAAACACACACAAAGGGCTGTCTTTGTCATCACTAAACTTGCCAGCCCCCACAGCAACCCCTATTGAGGCCACTGCAAACACACTCACAAAGTGCTGTCTTTGTCATCACTAACCTTGCCAGCCCCCACAGCACCCCCTATTGACGCCACTGCAAACACACACACAAAGTGCTGTTTTTGTCATCACTAACCTTGCCAGCCCCCAAAGCACCCCCTATTGACGCCACTGCAAACACACACACAAAGTGCTGTCTTTGTCATCACTAACCTTGCCAGCCCCCACAGCACCCCCTATTGACGCCACTGCAAACACACACAAAGTGCTGTCTTTATCATCACTAACCTTGCCAGCCCCCACAGCAACCCCTATTAACGCCACTGCAAAAACACACAAAGTGCTGTCTTTGTCATCACTAAACTTGCCAGCCCCCACAGCACCCCCTATTGATGCCACTGCAAACACACACAAAGGGCTGTCTTTGTCATCACTAAACTTGCCAGCCCCCACAGCACCCCCTATTGACGCCACTGCAAACACACACTCAAAGTGCTGTCTTTGTCATCACTAACCTTGCCAGCCCCCCACAACACCCCCTATTGACGCCACTGCAAACACACACAAAGTGCTGTCTTTGTCATCACTAACCTTCCCAGCCCCCACAGCACCCCCTATTGACGCCACTGCAAACACACACAAAGTGCTGTCTTTGTCATCACTAACCTTCCCAGCCCCCACAGCAGCCCCTATTGATGCCACTGCAAACACACACAAAGGGCTGTCTTTGTCATCACTAAACTTGCCAGCCCCCACAGCACCCCCTATTGACGCCACTGCAAACACACACACAAAGTGCTGTCTTTGTCATCACTAACCTTGCCAGCCCCCACAGCACCCCCTATTGACGCCACTGCAAACACACACAAAGGGCTGTCTTTGTCATCACTAAACTTGCCAGCCCCAACAGCACCCCCTATTGACGCCACTGCAAACACACACACACAGAAAGTGCTGTCTTTGTCATCACTAACCTTGCCAGCCCCCACAGCACCCCCTATTGACGCCACTGCAAACACACACACAAAGTGCTGTCTTTGTCATCACTAACCATGCCAGCCCCCAACAGCACCCCTTATTGACGCCACTGCAAACACACACAAAGTGCTGTCTTTGTCATCACTAAACTTGCCAGCCCCCAAAGCACCCCCTATTGACGCCACTGCAAACACACACACACAAAGTGCTGTCTTTGTCATCACTAACCTTGCCAGCCCCCACAGCACCCCTATTGACGCGACTGCAAACACACACACAAAGTGCTGTCTTTGTCATCACTAACCTTGCCAGCCCCCACAGCACCCCCTATTGACGCCACTGCAAACACACACACAAAGTGCTGTCTTTGTCATCACTAACCTTGCCAGCCCCCCACAGCACCCCCTATTGACGCCACTGCAAATACACACAAAGTGCTGTCTTTGTCATCACTAAACTTGCCAGTCCCCACAGCACCCCCTATTGACGCCACTGCAAACACACACAAAGTGCTGTCTTTGTCATCACTAACCTTCCCAGCCCCCACAGCACCCCCTATTGACGCCACTGCAAACACACACACAAAGTGCTGTCTTTGTCATCACTAACCTTGCCAGCCCCCACAGCACCCCTATTGACGCGACTGCAAACACACACACAAAGTGCTGTCTTTGTCATTACTACCCTTGCCAGCCCCCACAGCACCCCCTATTGACGCCACTGCAAACACACACACAAAGTGCTGTCTTTGTCATCACTTACCTTGCCATCGACAACGTACGTGGTATGAGAATGACAACGAAACTATATTGAAAGTCTATTACTATTACTGATTTGTCTTCCCGAGAACCCTTCACAGAGGTTCGTAAATATCAGAGGCGTCACTAGCATTGGTGTCACCCAGTGGGGTAGCTCATTGGTTCTCCCTTCACGACTTACCCCAATGACCTGCTCCGCGTCTGCCAGTTTCCAAATAACGGGAACTTAAAGAATTTTTCGTTTTGTTGTCACCCGCATGTAATGGTGTCACCTGGTGCGGTCCGTCTCAAATATAAAGTATTTATAGTAAAAAAAAATGTTTTTTACGGGTTTTTTTTTACTCAATATATTAGGCTCTGATTATATTGAAATACGTTCGATTTATTGTAAGGTGCGTGGTAAAATTGTAATTTTAATAATACATTTATAAAGTCTCGAAAATCACGACAATGTTTCTCTTCTTCCCCCCCCCCAATATTTATATATATATAATTAAATACTGAGAAATTCAGTAACAGTATGCGTTTGCATCTATTATCTTAACCTGACTCACGCATATTTTCACATTATGGAATACGGCCCTATTGGCAAAAAGTGTGGGCACCCCTGCACTAGGCGTACTTATAAGATGAAATTCTTACACTGGGCAAACTTCTCAGATGTGTGTTGTTTTTTTTTACACTAGGCGTAATTCGCTGATGAGTTTCCAGGCTGTCGGATTTTAATTTGAATATTAAGTCATTCACAAAAGTTTATTTAATGAGAACGTCTTTCCATCGGCACCGGGCTGTTGATACTGAAATAAACCAGAGAGTTATTTTAACTCAATGTAAAGATAAACCAAATCTACCTCTGATTTGGGTTATAACTGTCTGTTTTATGTCTGGTTTTTTTGGTTATTACTGTCTGTTTAATCTCTGTTTAGGGTTATTGTTGTTTTTTTATCTCTGTTTTGGGTTATTGCTGTCTGTTTTATCTCCGATTTGGTTGATTTCTGCTTTGAGTGCGTGCGTATGTGAGTGAATATGGCTTGCTTATTACATGTACTTTAAGTTCACCTATTAAAGATAAGCAGCACTGTTTTTTTACAAGCGATACAGTAATGAGCCGAGGACCAATGCTATCGTTTTGTTCTTTTCTTAACTATATAAATGTAATTTAAAATTTGGCCAACGGACTGACGGATGGATGTAGACCACACTTAATAGACATGAACCTGATAGTCTCTCAGAATTTGAATAGCAGCTTGAACATTTCATGTCGATTCCTTTGTAACCTAGGTATCAGAAGCCATTTTTTCGGGGGCCCGAAAAAAGTTTTTAAAAATATTTAGTTCTTTTTTCCCTATTGCATTTTAACCGATTTGACCAATGTTGACAAGTAAATTTATCATGATCCAGATTGAAATAAATAAGTGTTTTGAACTTTACACCTTACACCACCAATTGGGCACGGTGGACCCTTAAGGCCATTTTTAAATCCCTTATATTAACTTCACCGGCGTCTCTGTCTCTCTCTCTCTCTCTCTCTCTGTCGTTCTGTCGTCATCTCTGTCTTGGGCGGGCGGAAAAACAAAAGTAAATAAAACAAACGCGTAAAAACAAAGTTTTTGACTATAAATCCCTTATATATGAGACATAACTAACAGTATTGATTATTTTCAAACATTTACAGACTGAATCTGTCTTAACTCAACTTTGCATCATAACCCTAGTGGGGGGAGGGGTGGGTGGGGGGGAGAGGGGAAAAGTCTGGTCACCGATTCGCTTGACCGAGCTCAGTTGTTAAATTAATGCATTTTTAGTTTATCCTTATATAACGTATGTAATTCAAATTCACGGTTTGTTATTGTTTTTTTTCCCACGTGAGAGTTTGAGTTGACGCTTTGACGTCGACCCATCGAAGTACCGGCGTGCTTTTGTTTACATTTTACGTGTCACGCTGATCTCGGTCAAGCGAATCGGTGACCAGACTTTTCCCCCTCTCCCATCCCCCACCCCCCACCCCAGGGTTATGAAGCAAAGTTGAGTTAAGACAGATTCAGTCTGTAAATGCTTGTCGCGTTTGAAAATAATCAATACTGTTAGTTATGACTCATATATAAGGGATTTATAGTCAAAAACTTTGTTTTTACGGGTTTGTTTTATTTATTAAGTAAGGTCTATAAATATTAGTGTACTCATACGATTAAAATGAAATCTAAAGATATTGAGAACGTTCCCACAAAGGTTTCTGGCATGAAAAGTTTATAAAATACCACGTAAAAGGGGTCGGAGCCCCTCAATGTCAATTTTTGTAAGATGAGTTACATAAAAGGTATTTTAACAGTTGCTAATTGTAAATTTAAATGGATCGATCGTGACCAAACTTGGAATAAAAAAGTTGGTTACCCATATTAAAGTTCTATAGTACCGCGAGTATACTCGTTCTAAAGCCGACTTCTTTTTTTTTGGGACAAAATCTTGGGTTAAAAGTGGGGTCGCTTACGAGCGGGTAATGGACGATTTCTGCATGTAGATTGAATATCGGTGTTATTATTGTAGATCATCAAGGTCCTTTTCTACATTCTACAAGATTCGACTGCTGTACCAGTAGCTATAATATATTGTGAAACATCTGCACTTACCTTATTTAATCAGTTTATTTATTTTTGTGAATGTTTTAATAAATTGTTTTACAAATTTTGTTTTCAACAACGAATGTTAATGTACGCATTTTTGCCACTGTTTACCAAAGAAACAACAACAAAAAATATAGGCAACTCTTGCCTAACAAAGAGCACAAAGACAAAGTAGTAGGAAATGCAATCCATATTCTCTGTTAATCCAATATCTTTTTCTTCAACCTAAACAAAAATTCTATAACTTTAAGTTTAATAATAAAATATTACTAGTGTATCACCCGTAAAAAATGACGTAAGTTTAAAAAAAATACACATCAGATTAAAAAATAACGTAATACAGAACTTTCATTTATTTTATTTATTTTTATTTGATTCATTTATTATCATATTGAACAATTTTATGCGAAATGTTCGAAAAGTGTTATTTTTGGTGCAGTAATTTGATGCGCTGCTTTCTAAAATTAGTAACACTATAAAACAAAATCGATCGCAGCGCCACCTAACAGTATTACATCCATTTGCAGCGCCACCTAACAGCATTACATTACAACCATACAGACAACGGGAATTATGTATATTGATAGTGTGTGCGGAAAATATATTCTGATATACTCAAGTCTATTCTGATATACTCAAGTCTATTCTGATATACTCAAGTCTATTCTGATATACTCAAGTCTATTCTGATATACTCAAGTCTATTCTGATATACTCAAGTCTATTCTGATATTCTCAAGTCTATTCTGATATACTCAAGTCTATTCTGATATACTCAAGTCTATTCTGATATACTCAAGTGTATTCTGATATACTCAAGTATATTCTGATATACTCAGTTCTATTCGAATAATCTCAAGTCTATTCGGATACGCTAAAGTCTACTCTAATAAACTAAAGTATATTCTGATTACACTTAAGTCTATTCTGATACACTGAAGTCTATTCTGATATACTCAATTCTATTCGGATACAATCAAGTCTATTCGGATACACTTAAATCTATTCTGATACACTAAAGTCTGTTCTGATACACTAAAGTCTATACTGATACACTAAAGTCTATTCTGATACGCTAAAGTCTATTCTGATACGCTAAAGTCTATTCTGATACACTAAAGTCTATTCTGATACACTGAAGTCTATTCTGGTACACTGAAGTCTGTTTTTGAAAATTGTTACACAGACATCAACACGGATCGCTCTATTACTATTTCCACTTCTTGCAATTCAAGACTGGCTACACTTAAAAAAACCAATCCTATGAACATCTTCAAGGCCAGCAAATATTGTGTCTCTATAAATGGGATATGTTACC